>JAQGCH010000182.1:0-29938 GCA_034699485.1 Nanhermannia elegantula
GAGAGAGAGAGATTCTATGTTATAAAACATCTTAACTAAAACTGAACTAAAACTTTTTTAAAACAAACATATTTTGTTCATTTCAAATGATAGATTCATGAATAACTTGATTGATTCCATTTGGGCCCATTTTTCGATATAATGCTCAAGATATGGGAATTGATATTCTGACTCGAAATAAACTTGAAATATAAACTTCAAAATAAAATCCTCTGAGAATGTTTTCACAAGATCTGCAGTATGTTATATTTAGTTTGAGAGAACATAAAGTTTTAGCGGATGCAAACATTTGAGATAAAAATTAAAAGCTCTAAATATTGACTTACAATAAACATGTAATTTCCATTCATTTTCGATGAACTGATTGGGAAGACGCAAATTTTCAGCTCTACATATCAATAAGGCTTCGTTATCATTAACATTTGGCATGAGATTCAAAACACTGGTGGTAATGTTTCCATCAGATGACACACTTTCTCTAATTAAAAAAGTAAAATAATTTATTCCAATTTAAAGAAGAGAGAATAAAAATGAATACAGAGAGTGTGTGAGTTGCTTATTATTCTTAAACCATGTAATAACCGCTGGCGGTCTGGAGTCTCTGGTCTCACAAATAATCTCAACCTTACGTCCAGCTGACAGAACATTCTTCAATGATGTGATTCCAACACTCAAAGGACTCACTAAGACATGAAAGAGAGAAATCACATAAACATTTACTGATAGAAAGCAATTATTGTTTAATCGGTGACAATATCTCACAATTAATGTCAATAGAAAGAGAAGCGCGAATAGGATAAGTATAGTTAAAATTGTTGGCTTGACATATGAACATCACATTGAGATCATTTCGCGACAATTTATATATTATTAAATCGTTGTGAGCCATACCATTGTTGTTGATTATATAACTGCCATCAATCATGACATTATCGCGATACCAATGGAGTGCAGGCGGAGGAATGCCTATTGTGTGAGAGTTTCAACAAATATGAACCAAAATTCCGGAATTGTTTATAAGAAATTATGGTTCAAATGGGACACAACTAATCCCTAACATTTTAAAGTCTTTTATCATCTTTTTAATGTTGACTCTTCTCTACACTACTCACCGCCTTCTGCCTCACATGTCAGCATTACATCGATGTCTTGATTGTACGGTCCAATGCGTGTGTTGTGCACAACAGAGCCATTTAAGTCTCTGATGACGATTGAACGCGGAGGCACTTTAGGGACAATACAAAGCAATCTTTAGATATGAATAAATCTATGATTCTATTCTTTGATAAACAGACGAATAACTAGAGAACAACTTATAGGCAATTCCCCGTCTTTTTCTTTATGATCTATTTTCGGAAGTTTGGTATAAGTGCTGAGTTAACATATTTGGATTTTAAAAAACTAGTTTAACTGTTTGACAGATCCTGTCTTTAAACAGTTTGACACATTTTGATTGATTTGTTTCAATTTTGAAATTTTTGTTTAATTTAATAATATAAAGAATTTTTTATAAAATCAATGAAAAACTTTTTCGTTTTTCTTATTATTTAAGTCCGATTTGAGTGAAATTAGATTCCATTTATATGTAAATTATTTCGAGATTTCAGAATATGAAAAAGATTTTTGTGATCTTGAGATTTTTTGTAGAATTGAACGAATTTAAATATAAAAATTGAATTGAAGTCAAATATTTTGAAATAAATTTTAGACAAAAATGTTTTTCATATTCGAAATTCATGATCTAATTGACATATAAATAAAGTCTAATATGACTCAAATCGGACTTAAGTAACAAGATTTACACAAATTATAGAAATTATTAAAATATTGTACGTTTGCTTTAGGAATAATAATGAAACTCCAACAAGTCCTTAGGTTTCACATAAAACTTGTTATTCTATATAATCTCGTAAAAAATCAAAAAAGTCTCATTTCATGTGTATTTCAAATATTTTAAAAAGAAATATATTTCTTATTAATTCTTAGCATATATTTAGTTATAAATCTTTTAGCTTAACAAAGAATATGTTTCCCAGACATCGTACAGAATAATATTTTATTTTCTACAATAAAACTAAATGTTTTATTATTCAAATATTCATGAATTACAGTTCAATGATTGGGATCGCAAATAAAAGTCAGAATTACTATTAAGAATATTTCTGATGACCTCTTATTCAGAAACATATCAGAAGTGAACGAAACTTAAGGTTTAGAAAATCTTTCCGCTGATCCTTAGCACAAAAATTTATTATAAACGAAATATATAAATAAAAACTTTTTATATCTCATTTCTTTGAAACTTTATAAATAATGTAGGAGCTGGTGATCTATATTTTGGTCTATTTGATTCATTTGAGTCCATTACGAAGAATAACAATTTTGTAAAGAAAAACTAAGATAAATATAATGGCAAATACCATAAAGTCATTGGTTATAAAGTATTTTAAAAAATTACGGCATTATTTATCAATACATATATGTTTAGAAGACATACCGATAACATTAAGGAATACATGAGTATTCATTGTTCTGCCCCACCGGAAATCCACTCTACATCGATATTCCATGCCGTCATCCTCTAAGACCGGATCAATTTTGAGCAGAGCTGGTCTTACACTTAGATCAAAGGAAGCTCTGTTTCCTGAAAAGATGTCACCTCTAAAATGTGTGGCATTTGATAAAAGTTCTTCGCGGGCATCGACACTATAGATAGGAGTACGTGAAGCGTTGCCGCGATACCAAAGAATCAATGTTATGGCGTCATCAGATGATGGCAGTGTCACATTGCATGGCAGCTCTGCACGACTGCCAGATATTGTTTTGTATTCAGGAAAGACTGATCCAGAAATGAAAGCAAAGGTATAGCAATCACATTATATACGCTTTTTATAGTCAATCATATTTTTTGGACTCAACGAAGAAATGTTTGAAGAAATAATTACAGTTAACGAGTAGTTTCAGTGCTTGTATTCAATGCTTTTATACTCTGATAATACTCTTAACGATTGTATTAAAGCTTTAACTTTCATGTCTTATTTATCGGCGCAATATTTCTTTGCTTAACGATCATTGAACTATTTTAAGGATAAGCTTTTCTTCCTATATTACAGTATAGCTGATAGCATGTAAAGAATAGCCTCTATTTTTGTGCAAATTCTAGTTATAAAAATTCAAAGCTTGTAATTTATTCATTTAAATCTATAATAATTCTTATACAGCATATAATATTATACATACAGTAGTATTCTATCAACCCTTCTATGAAAAGAGGATTAGATTTTGTTCTTAGAAAGAAAGTTGAATTTTCTATTTTACTTAATGTATCGCTAGTTGTATTCAAGGATATCATAATAATAAGAACTAAACTTGATTTTGTTCAGTCTACTGATTTTGATGTCATTTTGCAAATCTAGTTTTGGGTCAACTAGACTTCAGTGCTATTTGTCTGTCTGCTCCAAATAAGAATGGATTCTTTCGATTTTCAATTTTTTTCATTGTTGAAAGTTATTGTTGTGGGAAAATATCATTTGACTTTCGTTTTTCATAGTACAAAACGGGCGAAGCAGGTCTTGTTTAAGAATCAGATCTAGACGTTAGTGGAATGATTTGAGATTTCAAGCTTTCATACATAGCTCTCGAATGGAATTCATAACATTTGGACAAAACTGACACGAATTGTGTAATCGCTTTTTTGATCAAAATTGAATTCTCAATTTGATCGGTTGTCAAATCATTGCTATAAAAGTCACTCTCTTTTGTTGGAAAAGTGCAAAAGGAAAAGGAAAACATTTTAATTTTGCATCATTTAGTCTTTTTCCAGATATTTAATGTCCGTATAAATTAAGGTTCAACCCAAGCATGAAAGCTAGAGCTAACCTAAAATAACTCTTAATTGATTAATCAGGAAAATTCTTGTCTTATTCACTTCCTATTAGGTATCTTTCAAATTATTACAGCATCGAAAAGCAAACCCAATGCCATTGTAAGTCAGATCACGCATAAGTGAGCATTTCTTTTAGTAATTTATAATAATAGTCTTATGGCTGAATTTTGTGCCCATACATTCATTATTGAACAAATGATGCGTTACGATAGCAAATAGTTATAACAACAAATTGCACTCACAGGAACACAATGTTAAAACTGACTTAAACTTTTGTGAAATTACTTTTTCATACCTAAAAATTTTAGAATAACAATTATTGAGTGGGAGCACGAATTCTGAAAACAAACTTATATAATAGGAAAGTAATATTTATTGTTTGAAATAATTTTTCTTTAAAGCAAACTCTCGATTAGAATTAGTTAATTCTGTGTTTGAATTTTTATAATACAACGATATATAAAATAAGACACATTTGTCTTATGATAACTTTTAAATTAAAGTAAATATATTTACCAGTTTGGTCTTCAATACCATGAGCTGATAATTTGATTCCAGACAGTAAAGCTATAAGTTAAATAAAAAATAATATTGATTTAATATTTGGCACAACCTAACCTGTAGTTTGAAAAATAATCGTGTGATTAAACAATGATTTATAACTACAGTAGGATTTAATGTTAAAATAGAATCTTAGTCTTATTTATAACTATAAATTTGCTGCGAATTCTCTATGAGCCTAAAGTTATCGTAAAGTTAGAGTTCTTTCAAATGCAACTAAAATTTTTTCAATTCAAACAACTCCTGTCTAAGTTTTTGATCGATATATTTTCACTATTATAGTCATTAAAAGACAAGATTTACTTAAATTAAATTCTAAATCTAATATTTTTGAAGGCTATAAAAATGAAGTTGTATTGATCTAAAAAATATTTGATATTCATAATGAATAGCGTCTAATCTTTTGATGAAAATTCTTTTGAGTGCATTTTGTTTTGCATAAACTGCATGAATACAACATGAAATCAATATTTGATTTTAAACATATAAGAAATGAGATACAGTATTATTGAATTCATGACCATTCTATATACTCAACCTTAAGAATAATGTGATACAAATTGTTATGAAAACAATGTCTTCTCAAGATTTAGTATTAAAAGCTTAAATCGACATAATTAGCAGACTCTATGTCTTTTGGAGAGTCAGATTAGCTCATTATTTGACAAAAAACTGTTAAATGCAAACTCAGAATGTATTTCAATCTCAATATATTACTGATTACGAGCTTTAATGTCAAATAATGCTGTAATTAAGAGAAAATGTGGAGATCAGGATGAATGAGAAAAGATGATGAGAATATTGGAAACTCATCTCATGAGAGTCATTATCTGCACTTTTATTGTGTTATTACAGTTGTTTCACTGCAAACTATGTTAATTTGCTTTTTTCAGAGTATAATTATATTCAATTCGGTTAAACAAAAGCGATTAATTGATAGAAAGCAATAATGTTTTCAGCTCTTAGTACTAATTGCAATGTAAATGTTATTATTAGTTAAGATCATTTTTGAGCACATTTAGTCAAATTCAAGTTTAAAAATAAAATTCTAAAGCTCTTTGAAAATCTTAATTATCGATTGAAGATTAAAATATCAGCAATATTTCGATCGCAAATTAACTAAAGGATAAAATTTTTTCAGGAAATAACACGAATCAGGACTTAATGCTGGGCAGAGAACACACTAAATTAAAACTACCCTTAATTTAAACACTATTATTATGTTTTACTCGATTACACTTTTAATAAAATAATTATTAATATCTATTCAATAAAAAATTTATTGTTAATTAAAAATAATAATAATATTTTGTTAAATCTAAACTAAATGTAATTTTATTTGTATTAAACTTCACTATATATTAAATTAAAGAAAAACTGCTTTAATCTATTGAAATAATATTGAAAAGAATTGACAGCCCAGCCGAGGACTCTAACCCAGGCCTTCCGATAACTTTTCGAACGTCATAACCACAGACCAAATGTAATGCGTAATGCATGTAACAAAAGAACAAGCAAACCAGGGTTAAGGAACAGGCATTCGTGTTCAGAACACGTGAATTGGACATGGCTGCTTTAGAATATGGTCGATAATGTTTACATCACATCACACCTGAGCACAAGTTAAACTTTTTTTTATAGATTATCAGGTCTTTCGACTTTTAATACGGTACTTAATTTCTTAATAGACAGAATTCCTTCATTTTGCTTGAATGCAAGTGTTGAATACACTAAAATGTGTGAACCCATCAATTATAATTCAGCATACCATTTATCGGTTTTAACCCATTTCAACCCAATTTAACCGGCGATCACACCAGTTATTAAATCGGTTAAAATCGGTGGAAATCTGTTTTTAAAATTTACAGAAATGCTATTAAATAATTATCATTTTTGTGATTAAGTCAATAAATATATTAATAATTCTGAGTCCCCTTATAAAAAGCATTATATTACAAAATTAATACTTTAAAACATTAATTTATTAAATTTTGACTTTTAAAACACATAAATTTTAAAAAAATATAAAGTTATAATTTATACTAATTCTTAATTTTAATCCCATTTTTAATAACTTATTGATAATAATGTGGAAAATGTAATTCAAAACATTAATGAGTACAATACAAACACTGAGCTATAATTAAGCAATAAACCAATTCATTGCACTATTTTTGGAAAATCCGATTTCAACCGAGATTACAATTTTTAAAATATAAAAAACCAATAAAAACCGAAATTTCTACTTTTTGCAATTTTCAAAATAAATAAAACCGAATTCGGTTAAAATAATTTCCCCGAATTTAACTGCCGATCCGAAAAAAATTTTTAACCGGTAAATCGTATGCCGAATAATGTGTAAAAACTTATTTTAAAATAGTTTAATTTCTGTTATTTAAAATGTTGGTCTAATATTTATATATAATACTATATATATTACATTATACCGTACTCTAGATATACTAATATTCATATATTACTGATATACTAAAAAATATTTATTTTCAAACATTTATTATCTTTTTTTGGTTAGAGATAGATTGTCGTACAGAACAATTGTCATCTTTTTTTGTTTGATTCATGAATAACAATAGACATTCGGTTGAAGAACAAGATAAAAATGGTAATAGGCTTAGACCGAGATAAATGGTATTCATGTGTTTTTCATGAATTGGTCTTTCAAAACAATAACAAGTAATATATTTAATTGATTGCTTAAGAGAACAATATTTATGAGTTTTAGCACAACTTTTCTGCTTTCTCTTTGTTTGACAGCATTTGTTTCATAACTTAATAGTATTTTTCGTAAAATAAATACAATGAAAACAAATATTTCTTATATTAAAATTAAAAATGTATTTATCACAGAATCGAAACACTCAAGTCAGTACATTTTATTGTGTTTTTCTCAATACTGTACAAATATGAGATCCAGTCTTTCTAGACATGAATTATTCAAATGTGAAGTGAATTAGAGTATTAAAACAGATTAAAACAGATTAAAACTACTTTAAATATAGTTTGAAATATTCACCTGCATTAACAATTAAATGATGGACAGGTATTCCAATAGAAGATGTATTAAACAGATGAGAGATGACAATTGCAGTATATATCAAAAGTAATAGTTTCAATGGTAAAAAGCACCACTTCATGGTCCCTCATTGATAAACGGTTGATGTGAGTGATATTTATTCTCCGATCTATAGAGAGGAAAATAAAAATTATTCTTTCAAAAAAAACCACTCAAAATATGATCAAAAATAAAAGCTTTAATAAGAATTGGAAATGAGAGATTCAAATATGATACATTGTACGGTACAAAGCATATAATAATTTATGAAATGCACTCAATTGCTTATTCATTTTTCAAAATTTTTACATCAATGATCAAAAATGCCTTCTTTTCAGTTTTTTAATTCGTTTTCATGCTTTTCTTATAAACTTTTGTATAAATTTACTTCACTTATAAATATTTTTCTAAATAAATTCAATTTCCATAAAAGCTTATTAGTATTTATTTAAATTAATGAAATCATATTAGATATCTATGTCTAAAAATAGTGTTGTTTCTGTTTTGTGAGAGAATATGGGGAACAGGAACCGGAACAAAATTGAAATGACAATATAGGAACCGAAAGAGGATACAAATAATGCAGTAATTTATAGAAATAAAATAAATTGAATGATTCAGTTTAAAAGTTTAATTTCATAAATTATAAATAATATAATAGGGTTGGCATAATATTATTCTTAACTCTAACTTAAATAATTCTCATAAAAATGAAATGAACCAAAATGTACAACAGTCTAATATTTGCAAAATAACCACTTTTGCATAAAAGGCTAGACTTTACTTTAATGGCAAAACTTTGTAAAGCTTAATGCTCTTCTCTTTTGAAGATTTTCATTTGATGCCAAGGATAAAATCATTATGTAATCATCAGTTCATTCATAGCAATAGCAGTACATTTGCAGGCATTTACTTGAAAAACTTCTCAAATGGCTAACTTTTACTGTACAACAGCTTAAGGTAAACTAATGTATAGGAAGTTTATAAGACTTAATTGTTTGTGCTTCTACATTGTGTCAACTGTTATATCCTATCAAAGTTATTCAACAAAAAAGAAGCTCATTAGACATCTGTTTAATCCATAGTGAATGCAATTTGTAAAGAGAATCAGTGGAATCAGAATTTGTGATTTTTGAACTCAACTAAAGTTTAAACATTTGTATCAAACAGTGCTCTTAATAAGTCGTAATACGAAGGTTTGAAATTAGGATTTTCAGACACATCACCAGAGAAGGGCAAAATAGGTTAAAAATAGATTAAATTAGGAAATAGGGAAACAAACCCTTAAAGTATTTCTTAAAGTTTTCATTGAATAATAATTTAATGCATAATAATTAAAGATGAGCATAGGCTCGAAAACTACGAGCCTGAGCCTGGCGAGCCTAGGCTCAAATATATCATAGCCTGAGCCTGAGCCGGGCTCTTAAACCTTAGAGCCTGAGCCTGAGCCTGGCGAGCCTAGACTCAAAAACCTTAAAATTTGAGCCTGAATCAAACTATTAATTTTAGCCTAAAATTATTGATCCACAAATAATGGCGAGTAATGCAATACTTTGTAAATTGGAAAAATGATTGAAAATGAATTTAAATGAAATTTTGGTACAGGCTTATCAGGCTCAACAGTCTGAGCCTGGAGCTTGAGCCTGAGCCTAGGCTCAAATCACCGAGCCTGGAGCCTGAGCCTGACTAGCCTAGGCTCGAATACCTTAGAGCCTGGAGCCTGAGCCTCAGGCTCAAAAGGGTCTCTCGAGCCGAGCCTGGAGCCTAGGCTCAAGCTAGCCTATGCTCATCTTTAATAATAATCTATGATTCATTGCTGTTGATTCATAAATAAATATTCAGGTTTCATATATTTGTCATACATTGATTTTTATACTGTAAACTCATAATGTCAAAGTTGAGATAAAGTTCTATATGATTTAAATTACTCGTTTGATAATATTATGATAAAACTTGAAGAAATACTTTAAGGGTTTGTTTCCCTATTTCCTAATTTAACCTATTTTTAACCTATTTTGCCTTTCTCTGCACATCACATATGAATTACTTGAAGAATATTATTTGGATTTTCTCGTAAATTAATGAATTCATAACATATTAAGTGATATGACTTTAAAACACTTATTTGTTTATAAAATACTTGAAATAATTATAAAATACAATGAAATGAACTGAAAATAAAGTTATATGTATTGTTAGCTTTGAGCCAACTTAAGCGCTAATTGAGGAGAGACATAGAGTTTACCTATGAGTACAACAGGGCCTCAAACAAATATATCAGAAATCATTGTGGAATCGATCCTTATTAGAGTTGAAAAATTTAATCAATTTTTTAGAGATACTATTTATTAATGTATTTAATAAAATTTTAATCAATTTTTTCAATAGAGTAATACTTTAAAAACAAATATTATCTTTGGATTCTATAGTATGCGGTATCAAATTTGAACTGTTTTTAATTGATTATAACTTTTAAAATACAAAATAGAAATTTTCATAATTTAATTAATTGAAAGTTTAGAACTTGGAGTTAAAATCTGTAACGATACTAAAATAACTTCTAAATATCATACAGTATATGCTCGAGAATTGATATGATTGAGAGTCCATTAAGTTGAAGCTCATTAAACACAATTTATTGACTAATTAAGCATTAACTTTGAGTTAAATAGTGATTTGCTCTCAAGAGCTAAGACTTTATATCTTACACTTCCTTTTCGTAGTAATCAAATTTCAATGGTGTTTATTAATTTTTTCAATAATAGGTGGTCTAAAAGAAATGACTTATGACTAGTGATGTATGAGCTCCAAAATTTAGTTTGAGTTATAGATCGAGTTCCAGTTCCTAGGGTACGAATGTAGTTACTGCGGGATGTAATCGTGGGGCTTAGTGGTTGAGCTTGGGTTGTAGACAGCGGCACATTTTACAACAAATTTTAAATAGTATTTTAAGTAAAAATACTTTTTGAATATCATAAAATATCCCTAAAATGTAAGGAATTATAGTCGTTTTGCACTATATGGCATTACAATATACATTAGTTATTGGAATTATTCTTAATTTCAGTTCCAGTTCCAGTTTCTGGAACTGATACATCACTACTTATGGCTCTCAAATTAAAATTAATTGTCCAACATTTTTTTAAAGCAAAACTTAGGATTAATAGTATTAAACATTATTCTGCATTTATTAAAAAGTTTTACTATTATTTAAACTAATATTAAGGAAAGTTAATCATTACTAATTAGTTTAAAGAATAGAAAACATTATTCATAAGAACACTAAACTTTAAACCCTCTTTACATACTATATAAGATATAACATTTATATTTATATGAAAGAGTATTTCTGTTTATTTCATTTGAGATCAATGTTGTTTTTGATCAATTTTCTCCAGAGCACTAAATTTAGTATAAATATAAAAATACAGCAAAATGTTAAAATTCTATGTTATCATCCATAACATTATGTTCTTCTAAATAACTAAATCTAGTGCCTCACATTCTCCATATTTCAACTCTGAAATATAAAATTCTTTCCTAATAATTCACTATTATATTCAATTGATAACAATTTTTGTACTCTTTTATTATGTATTTTCTATGAAAAATTTACTAAATCTTCTTTGAGTACTAAATTTAGTATTTGCAACGCTAAAAATCATGATTAACCCATTTATGGCATTATCTCATTTCTCAATTATTAAAGTATGAGAAATGAATGATAAAATTATTTGAATATAGTCTGAATATAGTCTGAGGGGGTAGATCTCCTTCAGAAAGACTATGCTGTGCAGCACAAATAAATAGGCTGTCATTAATTTCAATGATAATGCTTTTAACGGAATTCATTGTACTTTAAACAAGAAAAATAAATAATTTATTAAAATAAGGGAATATTGGAAGTAATAACTCATTAAACAACTCAAATCATTAAGTGTTCATAAAGTAAGGAGAGAATCATTGTTAATAAAATTTAAATTACACTGAAAATACATTAAGGATTAGGTAAAAAACAAAAACTTAAATGGAAAGCAATTTTATTATTTTTAATCTTTAATTTATAACAGACATACTGTATATTACTATTTAAAGCTAAATTACTTTTCGTATCTATAATTTTATTACTCATCAAGCTTTAGAAAACAAACAGTTATTTAGAAAAAATAATCTTTTCCGCCAAAAAAAATTTTGCACTAAATTTTTATTAAAATTTTTCCCTTTTTAGAGAATGAGTAAAAATCATGGATTTTAATACCATTTTTTGATGAAATAAAACATAAATCTAATTAAACATGTTTTGAAAAAATTAAAATTTTAATCAAATATGAAATTCTAACCAAAATCAAATTTGAAAAAAATCCAAATAAACTTTTTCAATGTTCATATAGTCTTATAATAACTAAAAATATGTTAGGTTTAAGTGAAGTTATATCTTTGACATTTTGACCGAATTCTGGTACTACTCTATCAATATTAAATTATTTTCAGGATTAAAAGGAAGTATAACATATACAAACATGTAAGTTAACATAGAAATAGTCAACTCTGATCCTGCTCTGATCCGCTTATGAGTTAAAGTATCAAATTTTATTCTTATAAAGTGTTGATTTACAGAAATTCAAATCTATCTCCTTTCGGGACTTATTAAAAATGAATAGATTTGGCCCAAGTTTAGTCACATTTCTACTGTATTTAGCAATAGTTTATTACTAATAATAAATATGTTTAAAATTAGTTCATTTGAATGTGTATTAATGGACACATTGATCCTAATGGATCCCAAAGGTATAATGAAAAGAATAATTTCTATAATCAAAGTCTATCTATTCTCTGGTTGACAGTAAAAGCTTCGACAGCAAATCAATGGTAATGTAATCCTTCAATTTGATCAGAATTTATGGTAAAAAAACAATTGAAAATATTTAATTTAGCATTAAAGGCAAAATACTAGTAAAAATAGTTTAGCAAAATATACTTAAAATGCTTAAAATTACTCAGAACTGAAGCGATGACAAGTAATTAAGTGTCAATTTATGTATTCATGTATTTTAATACAGTATTTTCAATAGCAAGTCATTTATATCAAGTTTACATTCTATTAAACTTGTGTTTAAAAACTTTTGTAAGTAATAGAATAGGTTTGCATTGCTTGACAACGAACTATCCATCAAATGTTTATCAATACAATCGATAATTCAATACATTCATCTTCAAATGTCTGAACAATTGAACAAATAAAATAATGTTGTCATTACTCACGTAATCAGAAAAGACATGTTCTCAATATTCTATGCATTCAATCTCAGCATTTATTTATTATGCTAAAGGTCCGGATTCATAGGGTTTAAGAATTCAGTGCATATTAAATATTAATACAACATTTGAAAATATGTTTCATCCCTTGCTCTATGACTTGTACTGAAATGTAAATGATTTTACATAACTTAATTTGGACAGTTGTATGCTATATATAATGTTTGATAACTTAGTGCCTTATGAAAATTGCAATAAACAAAACTTAATAAATAACATTTTGTTATCATTCAATAACATAAATAACATAATAGATAGCATTTTTATAACATTTTTAGTGACAAAAAAATGTAAATAAGTAATATTTTATGATACAGTTTCTTAAAAGTAATAAATAATTTTTGAAGTTTTAAATCTGAAGAATTCATTTCTTATGCATGGCTTATAAATATTTATCATTAAGCATCTCGAATACCTTTATACAACCCGTAACAAGGATACTTAGATTTTATACCTCCTGTATAGCGGGTATACAAAGAATCCCCTTTAGTTACTGCATCCCAAATGACACTTTCTTACAATGCATATGAGCACATATACAATGCTAACAAAAAAGGAAGCACTGCCAAATCAAGATTTAAAAGGAAATTCTTTACTTTGCACACACATTGTTGAAACTCGCGCTAATTTTCTGTGTTATAAAGTACAGGAAAACATCGTTATAAATCGTTATAAGTGTTCTATGTTTCCCATTAAAATAGGACACTTGAAATTTCACCTCATGACCAGCGCGCTACCGCACCCGATAATCCTTACCTAATCTATTGTATTATATAATTATGATATATAGCCTTTATAGGGTTTATAACGATGTTTTCCTGTACTTCACATACTTTTTAGAACACATAGAAAATAAGCACGAGTTTCAACAATGTGTGTGCAAAGTAAAGAATAGCCCTTTAAAAATGAGCTTTTTAGTGAAAAATATTTAAATTATATTAAACAGGTTTTAGTTTTAAAATTTAAAATTTCTAAAACTTACAGCTCCCACCCCCTAATTTAATACCAGTTTCATTAATGTTCACTTTTCGTTAGAATTTTTAAAAATTGTGTGGGTCACTAATTATAGAAGCAGACATACAGTCCCTTTATTGCCAGTAAAAGCAATTAGCTCTGAAAATAAAGTTCTTCGAAAGAGAATGAATATTATGATAAAAATAAATCAATTGAATAACAGCACTTTCTATGCCATAAAATATGTAATATATGTTATAAATGAAGTTATTTATATAAATATAATGTTGACAACTCTTGCTTGTTGTGCTCTATTAAGTTCATTGCCATTTCATATTTTTCTGTTACTAAACTTTTGTTGTATTCTTTCGCATGCAATCAACTCGAACTCAAATTTATATATATATTTATATCGTAGGACTTCTTTCTCCAGAAAGAATACACTTATAGTGTCCTTAAATTGATGCCAACTATATCTAGAAATCAAAGCATCCTTTAAAATAGTGTCTAAAATAAAAATTTGAAAAATTAAACTCTGAAAAAAGTTTATTCAAATACATGAAAAATTACATCATTAAAAGCCACGAATAGAATGTTGAAATGTGTTCTGCATTCCCTCTTGTGATCAACAAAGATGAAGACTTATCCTTCATGTACAGTAAGTGATAAGCAACACATAAGGCGACAAAGTTATTGCTCTAAAACTTTAACGCCTTATATGTCATCCTTAAGTACCAAAAGTTAAAATTTGTTGTCACACATACTATCTTAGAATAAATACTATCTTAGAGAAGGTTTACTTAACCAAAGTGTCATCAGAAAGCTTGAAATTCATGGTCTGATATGAAAAATGAGTTGTTTTACTTAAATCTTTTGAAATCTTCAATGAATATGTAATATATTGTTTATTTTTTCTTCATTAAAATTGACATAAAATTTATTTCACAAAATCCTTGAGAGAGTGACTAAAATGTTCGCTATTCTTATTGCCAATGAATGCCTAAATTTGATTCTTGATTTATGTTTATATCGGTTTATATGAAATATACGATAGTTATTATTGAAGAAAAAATCAAAAAAATGCAAAGCCATTAATTCTTTGATTTAATATTTTTTCTCACAGACGATACAATTTATGCTGAAACTATTGCCGGTCTCTAAGTCTTTTCGGTAAAGATTCAATTCGTATAATTCTCTTTCAGAACATTAACCCGTTGAGTTATGGACCCATTTTGAGTCCCCAACCAAGTGACATTAAGAAAGTATACCAATCCTCTGGGTTACAATTCTGTGGAAATCACAAATATTGACTGATATCAAGTGAACCATAAAGAAAACAAATAATGCAATTCTTAAGCAAATCTGCGTCAATTGAGTTGGTTCTTACTTAAAGTAATAGAAGAGAGTAACTGAATAAAAAGATTGATGAACAAAAGTTAAAATGTATAAGCAGTCAATTTTATTTACTTTTCGCTGAAGATTCTGTCGAGAAAGAAGATATAAAATATTAACTCTTTTAAGGGCTCTCTTGAGCCATATTTGTTTACTCATATGCGATGCAGTTTGCAAATTGTCAGCTCATTCTATCTCCATATTTGGTTTGCATTAATGATTCAAATAAAAGAATTCAGATCTGATGAAATTATTTAATTTAATTAAGATAATTACCTCACTTGGAATAAACGCTGGTTAACTCCAGCTTTAAGTGCTTTTTGAAATAAGAAATTAATTTTTTAATCTAATTGTGATTTCATTTCTGTTTGATTGTAATCTATTTGCAAGTGATTGTCAAAGTGCATACATTTTCTAGAAATGGTTCAGAATTCATGTTTTAGAGAATATAACGAATGAAAACATGAAACTTAAAAAGGATATACCAGTACAGCACTGTACCAATAATCAAAGAGCTCTAAATGTAGACCAGTAACTGTTTGTGCATTAAAATTAAATGTCAGTGCTGTAAAAGAAAAGTAAAGTCAATACTACAAAATGACATTTTCCGAAAATTTTGTTCATTTAATCTCAATTAAATTAATTATATTTAAATAGTAAATCAATTTTTAAATTTTCAAAATTATTTTGCGACTCTACAGAAACTAATCTTATATTCAGTCCTTTCATGCCTTTCTTTAATAATTAAATTGTTTATATTTTCATCTTAAACTGGTTTCATTAAACTGAAATTCACATTAATTTTTGCTGAATTTGGATTTTCCTATCCATTTAGTATTTATATTTTTTCTTATTGTATAACTTAAAGTAATGCATCTCAAGCATTACTATTTTGCTTAGGGTGTGAGTCGAAACATCGACAGACGAAACATCGATTGGTCGAAAGGTCGATAAGGTTGAAAGGTCGACAGGGTCAAAACTTTCCAAAATTAAATGGCACAAAATAAAAAGGGTACATTTCAAAAATTTTAAAAATAGTCACTATTCAAATCGAAGTATACACTCTAAAATATTTTATATTGAAATTTAATTGATCAAAAAATTTCAAAATTAATTAATGCTCAAATAAACACTAAAAATATTTTTTAGGATGGAAATCTGTGCAGTGAGTAAGGTGCCGGAATCATGATCAAAGGATCGTGGGTTCGAATCCCAGACTCGCTGTTCTTCTTTAATTGCAATATACCGACCATATATTCATTGTTTCGAGCAATCCCAACACCGTAGCAATAATTTCAATGAAATTCTTTATTCTATATTCTTGTCGACCTTTCGACCAGTCGATGTTTCGTTTGTCGATCTTATAACCTGTCGACGTTTTGATTGCCAACCTTTTGACCGGTCCCTCTATTTATTGTCGAAAGTTAGAAATCTTTTTAAATAATTAATATAAAAGCTATATTTGCAACTTAGTTAAATCTTATTTCTAGATTTAATTAGATTTGAAGAATTAAAAATTTATTTATATTACTTTAGTCAGACATAAGCTTAGAATTAACCCAAAACTCAAAAAATTGTTGTCCACTAAACTAATTCTAAATCCCGTTATAATATAAATAAAATTTAAAAATTACTTTAAATCTAATTTTCGATCAAGTTTTCATAATTAGTATTTATTTTCATAAGTTAATGAGAAACAGAATTGAAATCTTGAAGTGTCAGTGAAAATAAATATTTTAAAATATTAATATGAAATCTCAATTGATTAACAAACATATTAGAAAAAAGACATATAATTGATAGATTGGCTCATTTTTGTTTATTTGACATGATTTTGTTTCCCCTATCGATGACTGATTACAACATGCAATTTAATTCGCTTATTACACACGATTGAACTTATTTTGTAAAGTATACAGAGTATACACTTGGAACAGAAACTTCATATAAAACAATATTCTTCGTCTGTTTTATAGGTCAAAAATTTTACTTATTATTCAAAACAAATGAAATTTTAATATCAAAAATAAATAAATTTTAAAATATGTATAATTCACTTGTAGAGTACAGAGCTAAACAATATACCCTATTTTCGTGACAGTAACCCGCGGGTTATCTGAGCTTAAAAGTAAATTTTACGCCAAAAAGTAGGGGTGCGGGCAATACAGCTATTTTTCTCTGCAATAAAAGTTTTTAATTTTTCCAATTATTAATAATAAAATTTTGAAAAAATTATAAAAACAACACAATAAAAGTGCACTAAATTGATATCTGCATTCAAATAGACACAAATAACTTGTTTTATTTGAATAGTTTGCGAAGAATCAACATTTTTCAAATGATTAATTATTAGCAAAACAGGTGCGGGTTATTGTCACGAAAATATCAATTTATTTCCTTTAAAATGAAACTGTAACGCCTTTAACATGGTTTCACTATAAGTTAATTTAAGTTTGTAACCTTAAAATGCTATACCTTGTTATACAATATACAGATATAGCCAACTCTTTCACTATAAAAGTGGTTTTTACTATAACCAAATTTACTAAAGGAGATCAACTGTATGGTCACTCAAACAAAGATATGTTCTTATTATTCCGGAAAAGATGCTGAGAGAAAACTAATTTCATTATTTGACTGAATGTTAGCTCTATTATCAGTTTGAATGAAAGTGAAATTTTCAATGATTAACAATAATATCTCATTTTTAATGTAAATTTCATTCCTTAGCATCACTGAACTTTCCTGTATTTTACACAACATTTTTGTATGACTGTACAAACAATTTAATAACAGAAATTGTGTGTAAATAATATGATAATTCCAAGAAATAGTTCTGTATAATGAATTAATCTCAAAAGATGACATTTGATTCCCAGATGAGTCCATTTATTATTTCCAAGCTCTTTGTCTTTTTTCATATTAAGAATTTTCATCTTAAGAAAAATTTTGCTCAAAAACTCAATAATTCACAATCGATTTGACTGAAGAATTTAGTTCACACTTTATTAATTAAAAAAGTTTTGTTGAACACTTCAATGCAAATTTTTATAAACCCATTATTTTAAACTTAATTTTTTGAAAAATCCTTGGTGGGGAGTGTGCCAGCCCTGGTTCTGCATAATTATATAAATTTGCTACCAATTTTATTTCAACTTTTATTGTATTCTTAACATTAATCTCTAAATACCATCGATTGACAGCTCAATAACAAACTTAATTCTAACAACTTTTTCAATGATAACTTTTCTTCCCTTTAACTATTTTTTAGATAAGTTTTGAATATCATTATTAAATAGAATTCCAGTAGAATTTAAATACAGTAAAAGCCCTACTGTTTAAAGGAACTGTTTTACGTCAACTGACAAATGTTGCAGATTACAGAAAAATCACAATTATTTAAATTGTTTTTGAGAGTTAACCACATTTTGAAAACAAAATTTTATAAATTATAGCCTCATTTATTACTCGAGTGAAAGTCACTCTAATTTGTAAATCAAAATTATGAAAAAATCTTTTAAGAGTTATACAGTCATGAAAAAACATCAGACCTCTTAAGAAAATTTAATTATAATAAATGTTAAGTTAGTTTTATACCAGACCTGTATTTAAGATTATACGAAATTCTCTCCCAATTATGGGAGCTTTCATTTTCTGTATACAGTCTTCACTGAACATAATAATGATATATCAAATTTAATGACATCATAAAACTGAATTTTTTACATGAATCTAAGAATTTTATTTTTGATTTGATGAACTCCATATTTTTGAAGGTAAATTCTTATGCCATTCACAGGTTTATTTGTAATAACATTAATAAGATTTGAAAAGTTGGCTTAAATGACGCAAATGTCAAAATCTTGAGAGATTGAAAGCAATTTTCTCACTCCTCATAACAATTTGGAAGCAGTAAAATTGTTACTTATTAAGTCTAATACTTGAGTTAAACCGTTACCGATGGTTGACTTATCCCTTTAATGGTCAATTTGATAGCTCTCTCCTTTATTAAATCCAATAGTAATTCTTTTGTTGTTTTAAAGTTCAACTCTAAAAAATGATTTGGTTTCTCAGTTCAGAGCAATCAATTGTAATGCGTTTTTTGCCCTTAAAATATCTTATAATGAATCAAAAAGTTAAGAGTGAAATATTTGTTTGACAACTTTGTTTAATTTTTTACAACATTCACTTTATGGAATTCATTGACCAGAGTTTTATAGCCAATCATATATTCAACTATTTCTTGAACTCATTTTTGGTCAAACTTTGGTCTCTTATTTATAGGTTATCCTCGTTTTAATATGGATGAGTGCAATCCAATATCAGGAATGATATTAACTTACATGTTGAAAATTTAGTCCAATTTATGTTTTTAATGTTTAATTCGTTTTAAAAATCTATTATCATTTGATTATTATTATTCCCTAAATAAAAAATTATAAAAATAATGAATGTTTGCTTCTATTTAAATGATTATCACATTCACGCTCGACAATGCATGCTTGCAATGCATGCTTGCAATGATTTTGAAACCTTATATTACAGTAAAGTGTTAGAAACTGAATACCAATACTAAATACTACTGACACTAAAAGTTATCCTTAATTTAAAGTCATTAGAAATATAGTAATATAAATAAATCTCAAACTTTAGAAGAAAATTTGGGTAAAAAATATCAAAAATAAAATTCCAAAATTTGTTCACTCGTGCAATCGTTAGATTTGAAACTGAAGATCAAAAGTTACCCTGGATTAGGAAAACTTGAACTTGAGATTTATTCCTAACACTGATGTTCACAAGCTATTGAAGTGGAGCACTACTTTTGCCATAATCTTAACTCACAAAACTTCAATTGTGATCCCATTTAAACCTTGAGTTCTTCGCAGTTTCACAAGAAAATATCAAAAAATACAGATAAAATAAAAAATAGCAGAAATAGTTTCATTTTATTGGTTGGTTTAATTTGATTAAATATAAAATAAATCCTCAATTCTCAAAAAAATTACAATTTTAACTTTAAATAACTATTGCATTATTAAAATATAGAATTTTTGTTTAATATCTAAAGCTTTTATCTATCATTTGTAAGATAAGTTTTTGCTTACGAGAGCTTTAGTACTGAATAAAACATTTATATCATTAAAAGAATATAAAATAAATAAGAGTTATATGTTTTTACAACCAAAATAGGCGCCACATAAGCATTACGTCTATCTTTTTGGTATAACAAAGTTTCTTCAATCCATTAGTATTATTTATCATTAAAAATTAATACCAGATTTTCATATTAATAAATTAATAAATAATGTTCATGAATATTAGTGGCAGCAAAAGTTTCATTTCAAAAAGTCTATCAAAGAATTAATTATTTCTATTAAACAAATATAAGATAAGTCTAACTTGTAATTGCTTTACAACGTAGAGAAAAAATAGATTGTGTACACCGGTGTACATTAGCCTATAAGGTTGAGGCAAATCCATGTAACGTAGGAGAATTGATAAAATTTAAAAAATTTATCGAATCAATTAAATTGAATTAATTGCTTAGTTATGCAAAATTAGTATTAGTGCTTAGTTAGTCATTAATATTAGCTTTCGGACTGTTCTCTGCATTGATAATTACACAACTTTCTTACGTCACCTGTACTGCAAAAAAAGTTAACTTTATGTTTATATTTATATGAAGATAGAAGATATTGGTATAACTGTAACTAAATCTTCGTTCCTTAGCCGCTGAATGAAATGAAAAGCACGATTGTATGACTGTTAATGACTACAAAGTGAATCCATGTTCAATCTCTTAGCGATGAAATCCTTTTATCTCTGGTAGAGAAATGACCACAACAATAGTGAGACTGCATTATACTATCGTCTTTCATTACAACATTAACATCAGACCACAATTCATACATTACTTCATTTCTTAAGAGTGAATCATAGAGGAACTCACTCAAGACTCCCTGGCTTTGGTTATTTCAATAAATATTATATAAATGCTATGCTATTGATTATTTACTTCTTACTTTACTGATTATACAACTTTACCAGTGATCAAACATATTATTTCTATAACTAATTTATTAAATTTTTATATGGATTTTCTGTTGAAATGAAATAATAAATTGAACTCATATTAACATTGATACAAATTTAATAAATTAATGCTTAAATCAATAATTTGTGAAAATAAGCCATATCTTGTATTATTTAAGGGTTATATATCCTTCACAACTGTGATTTCTTATAGACTCTAAATTTTTTCAAAATAACTATAAGTCAGGTATAAGTTATTGTCAGAAAAATTCAAGAAAAGATATCTCAAAATAAAAAAGTATTCTCTCAAAAATCAATTAATTGTTTGTTTCCTTAGCTGACTGTGAAATAGTTTTGTAATTTTGTTCATAAACTCCAACGATGTGTACCATTATATACAGTATTTAGTGATTCCTGTTCTCTATTTGCAAATTCCCGCGAGTTATTGTATTTGTCCTTCACTATAACCGATCTCTCTGTCTGTCTGTTTCTCTCTCTTCCTTTCTTTCTGTCTGACTGTCTCTGTTTCTCTGTCTGTCCCTCTCTTAGTCTTATACACGTTTTCTTTCTTTTTTCTTATGCTTGTGTAGCAGTGTTTACTCTATTCCCTTAAACCATCCGCAAAATAATGCTTTTCCATTTCAAATATGACTTCCATTTGTGAGATTGCACTCACTGATAACACAACAGCATCAAAAATAAGTTTCTCTGTCTTTCAATACAGTGCATCTCAAGTATAATAACATGTTTTTGATATTTGCTCTTCTCTTTCAACTTAATAGATTAATTACTTGTCTTATTGCCCAACAAATGATTGCTTCATAATAATGTGTAGACATCACAGCGCAATCATCTCGAGACTCATTTAGTAATCAATATAATTTGCTTCAAATGCTGATTATCATAAATAATAGCTCAAAATCTTTATATTTTATAAGAATTAACTCTTGTTTTCCATTGTAATCAATTCATAAAATTATTAATATTGTGTTCAAATGATTTACGATCCTGTACTCTAGTGCTATATATCAATGTGAGTCCAGTTCCTGAAATGCCTTGTCTTATATTAGTTGACATGAATGCCACTTTTGCTGCCAAAAATGGCCCCAAACCCCAAACTGTATTAAATCAATCGCAAAATAACTACTCAATGCCAGAATAGTTCTGGTATTAGTATTGGGATCGAGAATAAGAAATGCTTAAATACTGTACGTATCATATATGGTGAATAAGAAATGCTATTTTTTGTGTTTATGTTAAACTTTATATCCTATACCATAGAAAAGAAGATCTGAATTTTTGGGAAATTACTGATTCCTTTATTTCCTGATAACCGAAGGCATAAATATTATGATGAAAGCAAAGTCAGTTTGTTTGCCTATTATTGCACTTTTATATGAGTATTAAAGGTGATAGAAGTGAATGTATTTTGATATATAAGTAATATTTAAAGTCCATATAAGTATATGTAAACTTTTGTAGAATACCAGTTGTATTTATTGAATTCTCAAGAGTTTTTCTAATTAAGCTCACTATTAATTTAAATAAAATAAATTTTGTCTTAAAATAACTTTAAAAATATATAACTTTAAGCATTTATAACTTGATAGTCAGAGTTATTCAAATAGGTTCTCAATATTGATTTTCAGTCATATCATCAAAATGCCTCATAAAATAAATTAAATAAACTTTAGCTCAAATATTGAAATCAAAAAATTCTTAATTTAAATCAAATTTCTCTTTCTTGGATAGAAACTTGAAATTTTAAAATAAACACATATTAATGCTTTGGGCAAAACTGCTAATCGAATTCATGAGTTATGCAAAATGTTGGTTATGAAGTATTTCAAACGTTCATAAATAGACGTATATTATAAATGTAAATTCAAAAATTTTGTTGATATCGACCACATATAGTCAGTGACATTTATATCTTTTGTCTAAACATATCGAAACTCAACTGTTTAGCTTTCAGGAAAACTTAAAAATCAAAAAGGGATCAAATCTCAAGTGTTTTAAAAATTTTTATTAATTAAGATAATTAATGTTGAAAACCGGGTTAACTATTGAATTGATACTGAAAACTCCAAGTTTTAAATTTAAAAATTTTACAAAAATTAAATTCCAAAATATAAGACATCAAACATAAACCGTATCATAATTTGAGATTAATTTTTTTTGTAACTGTCATAACTTGCGTTTCTGTCAAAAATTCTTTTTTCGACAAATTTTTTGTTTACTTTTCACTCTTGACTTCAATTTTCTGTTAGAGTTACTGATTGAGTAGGATTTATGAGATGAAGTATATGAGCGATGAACAAAAATGTGAAAGAAAAAGTCAGAACTTTCAGAGCTCTAATTTAACAAAATCAAAAAACGTCCAAAATATTTGTTCGTTTTCATAGAAAATCTTTATTACAATTAAAGAGACTGTGAGAGCGATCACATCATTCAAGATGATAAATGTGCTTTCATTTCCGGCTGTGATTAAGATATCAGACAGTATTAAAACAACTGTTATTTCACAAAAAATAACTCACAATATAAGGTTTTTAACTTTTATTAGCAGATTATTTATAGAGAGACAAAGCATGTGTGGCTGCTCTAATTTTTCTATCAAATGAAGGACATTCACATTTGATTTTCAAAATCTATAGCTATAGCTTCAAAATCGCTTAATAGTTCTTTTGAAAGTTAATTGTTTTTATTTGAGTTCACAAATTAAATTTATTTATAAAAGTTGTAAGTTTTAACACAAAAAGTTTCATACTTTGAATTTAAAATTATTTGTTTTCCAAAATTTGAGTTCAATACTAAATCTAATAATAATTTGAATGAAAACTTATAACTTTTTATCGATAGAATTCTGAATTGATTTGATTGAATTTTTACATATTTCTACTTAGAAAGCGATAATTTTTTAAGTGACACTTTAAGTCTGCTTTAAGTAACTTTTAAATTACTACTACTTTAAGTAACTTTTCAGTGAACACTTTCCAGAAATGGATTGAAATCACGAAAGTATGAAAGAAATCTATTATATGCAAATACCTATAATTGAAAAACTCTGTAATACATTATGTCAATACATTCATTTTTCAAAAATACTTAAAATAAAACTTTATCATGCAATTCATATAAACTTAAGATAGGATTCATTCATCATCCGATTGTTTCGTTACAGAAGTATGTTATTTAATCTGAGTTTTACAAAACACATTCCAAACATTAGCTTTGATTTGAAAAAACAAAATGAACCAAATGTTGAAATAAATGTTTATGTGCTTTGATAATCAAACAAATGGTATTAGTAGTAGGCATAACAGTGAAATATGCATTATGTCATGTCATGTCATTGTTTCAACAAAGCTTACAATATTAGTTCATAAACTTTTATTTTTGTTGATAGTGTTTGTTAACATTTCATGACTGACCCATCAGATAATATTTAATGCTCTTTTCCTTTCAATTCTTGAAATATAATTTTGACCTTTTTGTGCAATAGTATTCACATTCTTATAAGCCCTAAGATGTTTGTCCATTTTTGCGATAATGGTATTTCTTTGACTTTTATTGATTGAAATCCTTTTTTGCTGTATATAAAGTATTACAAACCTTTCAAAATGTAATACTCGTAGAGTTAAGTCCTTTGATTGCAAACTGATTGAAAAGACGGTTGAATTCATTTGTTGAAACCGATATTCAATTGATTCATTCATTGTTGACGTTCGCTATTTCTTGAGATCACTTTTCTTTAAAATAATTAGTTATTCTCTGATCTGTACTGTCAAAGAAAAAATTTTAAATTTTGGCAAAACATAGGGATATTGAAATTGAAGGCATTATAAAATTGAATACTAGTATTAGGGCGTATCTGATATTAGATCAGAACTAAATCAAATAGCTTTTTCGAATATTTGACTTTTTTTATCTGAAAGTTTGAAATCAGATTTCCAACTCTTTTACCCTATTCTTGAAAGTGTTTAATAGATTACATTAGCTTTAACTCAATTGCAATTTAAATTCAAATGTATTGAAAATCAATAAAAAACATTTAATTCTTATACAATTTGCTGTATTTTTAATTCAAACCTTTTTATTAAAACAAGACGGACAGCCCATTCAATGAACGGGCAAAAAATATTGGAAACACCGATACACAGACTCTTACTCCCTTAGTATATAAAGACATAACATCTTCCTCTGCAGCTCCTTTCAAGTGAGTGAGATTTTTACAGGTTTTGTAAAAAGTAGTGTTGAACTCACTTCAATCTTGAGCTCGTCACTTTTCCAATCCATACTCCCCTTAAATAATTAATTCATAATTTATCTGAACAAATAAATAGACAAAAAAGTTTAAAAACAAAATGTTTTAGTTATATAAATCACATTTCCATTTTTTATTTATTCTCAGTATATTCAATGGTATAAATATATCTATAATAATGCTATAATTTAGTATATCATTCAAAACTTAATTAAACTTATTCAGAGTCTGTGTGTAATTATTGAAATAATTAATAGTTGACTTTCACCTTAAAGTTTGTAAAAGTTAATACTTTTAGAGTATGCATCGTTGAACACCCATTAACTTCTGAACAAATTAGTGATGGTATGCATAAAATTAAGATATAATTCAAATTTTTATAACTTTTTCGAAATATTGATAAAGCAATTAAAGTAAGTAATTAAACGATCAAATTAAAAAATTTTAACTTTAGTTTAATGATAAACTAAATAATTAAAAATACTGATGTTTTTAAAAATAATTTTCACCTATAATTTTAAAGATTGAAATAAAATAAAATTCTAATGATTTGTGGAGTTCTCAAATGCAACCGCTAATCACTGACATCAATGAATAACTACTACAAAGAATTAATCTATAGCTGCTTTCTATAGATCTCAGACAAAGTCTCTTAAAATAGTTTCGACAGAGTTAGACTTTAAGCATCAATAATTCTGAACAATTTTGCAAATGCGACACAAAAGAAAAAGTTAATTAAAGTTAGTTAAAAAAGGCAAAATTTCCTGTCATACGCTTTATCCTAAACCGTAATAATGCTTAAGTTGACTCCAAATTACCATTGAATTCGCAATAAACAGAGCGACAGAAAATTCTATGAATCTTTGCTCAAATGCAGCCCAAGTACAAGAACTATTTAGTAATTCATGAATATTATGGTCTTCTCAAAACATTTGTCAATTTAATATAAAAAACTTTATGTTACAATTTATATTAATGGTAATCATAAAGAAAGGCATAAAAATTCTAAAATATTTTCAAAGTAATGAATGGCAACGTTTAAGGCGTTATAAGTTTACCGCAGGATTTATCAATATTTTCAAATTTTTACACTTTAACACTCTCTGATAAATCAAAGTTCGGAAATAAAGTTTTACAACCTTTCTTAAAAGTTAACGCACGGGTTAAGTTTTATATTTTTCAAAGGGTGTCAACAATAATGATATAAATGGAAAAGAGAAAAAGTTAAAAGTTTAACAACTCGTAAGTCTTTAACCAGAAAGGAAATGTGTTTCTGTCAATTGCTCGCTTCCATTAAGAATTTGTCCAAATGTTGTTTTATTCAAGTTAATGTCACATTCAGTTTGTTGTCAGGATTTTGTCACTATTTCGATCGATTTCAAGTTTTTCTTTACTTATTTATATAAAAATTTAACTTATTTTATATTTGCAACAAAAAACTCAAATTGCTTTTGTAAGATTCAATTTTCAACCTTTTGAAATATATGTGGATCTACTTATTCTGTAGTCTGTAGTATATGTGGAGTCTATCAAATGCAAACTAAACTATTTAAAAGTTTTGATCAGAGGTTCCTTTTTGTTATGTTGAGAACTACTATGTATTTGAATGTAAGCAAATGCATAAACAATTTTCTTTCATTTCACAAGAACTCTTTTGATGATATCTTTTTATCATAGATTTACTTTATTTATTTGAGATACACTTCAAGTATTGGCTTCGGTTTATCATTTTCTCTTATATCAATAGACTTGACTGCAAGCTATAAGTTGAGTGATTTGTGTCTCAAATGCTTATTTAATGTTGGATTTTATTTGAATCTTTTTCTGATTGAAATGTATGAAAATTTTATTTTTTATTCCTTTTTGGATAACTTGACAGTTCAGAACTGAATGAAGTGAACTCTAATGAAGTTTCGTTTAGAGATAACACAGTATTCTTTTGAATTGTTACGACTCACACATTAATTTGCACTTAAATGAGACACAACTTCTTGTATATGATTTTTCTAATACTTTATCTCAATTTAAATTTGAAGCTTATTAGCAATAGTTTAGTGAAGTTTGTTATATGAATTCAATTATCATTGAATCAGATATCAATCGCTGCAAACAATTTCCAAGATATACAAAAAATAGTCTAATAATTATTGAATTTTTACAACAGAGATGAAATTCTCCTTAATTGCAAACTTAGTCATTAATAAAATTTCTAATTCTGGTAAAACATGTATTACTTAAAATTCAAATTTGAGATTAACATTAAATCCTATTAATCTTCGGTTTTTTCTTGTTTTAAATTTTCTAATATAATAACAGTCATTTAAAGCAAACTAAAAGTTATTTAAAATTAGAGCATATTTATAATATTAATTAATTATTTTTGTAAAGAATCCATAAGTCAAAAGCCAAATCTCAGTCTTGTTCTCATAAATTTCAAATGAACGACAGATTTTTAGTAATTTAGCTTATAATCAATGGTTATAATTGTTACGCAGTAGCGTAGACATAAATTTATTACTACTTTCACTTAATTATTTTTCATGATATTTATTTCTTAAAAAAATTGTCAAAAGTATATTTAATACCTTTATGTAAATTTAATGTTAACACACAAAACCCCAAAAGTTTTCAAATTATTACTGCACGAGCTTATGCTTAAAATATTAGAACAAAATTAATTTTATGATAAGGGGATTAAATTTGAAGCCAATTAAATCAATCCAATGATTTTTATTTTGGTTTATTTGTCTTTTTTACACTTAAGTTTATATGTCTTGTTTCAAGAGTATATTTGATGGTTCATAAAACAGTTAATGCTCAGTATTGCTGACTTAACACCAATGACTGCTTAAGCTTTTCGTCAATTTATGCGATCATTGACTTTAGTTGAAAAGTATAAAATACGCTTTAATGGCAATTATATTGTTATTGAATTTGAATTTCAAATGATTTGTCAACAAAACTGCATGTTTTATACATCAAACAGCTATTGTTAAAAAAAATAAGTATAAAAAATAGTCCTCAGCTGTTATACTCACACATCTTAATGGAAATGAAGTAATTTTTTGATAATTTTGAATAAATTACTTGTATTTCATTTCTTTATATGTATTAAATTTTGAAATTATATTTTCTAAATAGAATATTATTGAGTTTTCTATTGATTTCAATTTTTTATTCTTAAAAATTATAAGATTTAGTTGTTTTTGTATTTTATATAAGGTATGAATTGATAAAAATGAAGTTATAAATAGTGTGTTAACAAAGTTTGAAGTTTAACAATAAGATATTTCAACATTTGATATTAGGTTTTGGAATAATATAGTTTTATATTTACTTTACATCAAATTCAGTAGTTTTTGTATTTTGATTGTGAACTTTCATGAACTCATACCCTATAATATTTAATTCAGTCTCTTTCTCATACTTGAATACGTGCCTCTCTGAACATGTTATACAGATCTTTGTCTGCATCAAAAGGAATCAAATAATGTTGAATTTCTTTCTAAATTCAAAACTCATAATGTATTTGAGAGATATTGGAGTTGAACTGAAACCATTTCTTTTATGAAACTAATAATTTATTAATGGGAGGGAAAAACTCTGTCTTTAATCTATTTGAGTAATTGTAAGAATACTTTTGCTCTCTAATGAAAATTGAATTTGCATTACTAACAAATCTGTTTTAGTAAATTCATATCCTATGGGTTACCTGTTTTGCATGCATTTTCTCAATTTATTGAACTAACAAATTCTGTAAAGTTATGACTTAAATGACAACTCGCATAAAAACTATGTCATTAGACCTTATTATATATCATTTATCTAACAGTAAAACAAAATTAACAGAAAAAGTCGTTATCTCTGCTTAAATTATGATCTCAACTAAATGTCTACAGAAATCTTACATTATTTTTAATAAATATTGATATAACTAACACATAAGCCACATGAGAATGGATTCAGCGCTCAGTATCACAGAATACTGAATACTGGATATATTATGACGAAATGGAAGAGATAAGTGGTTCCTGAAGTAATATTTAATAAGATTGGATTTATGACATCAAAGTCATAATTCATGACAGATATGATAAATGATAGCAATTCATAATAAAAATTAATTGAAATAATTAAAAAAGCGGATACAGTAAAGTATATTTGGCTCTATATATAAGATATATTATTGGTTTATAATCTTAAAGATCTGAATAGTGATCTTTCGATCACTCATTGATAAATCACTGATAAATTAATTCTTATTAAGTGATAGTTCAATGAGAAATATCATATTATAGTGATATTAAAGTAAACTTATTGCCACTTCTGTAAAGACCAAAAAAATAACCAGTTTAGTCGTCTCATATTACAAAAAACAACAGCACAGTACAACAGTAGTCTATTAAGATATTTAAAGATATCAATCATTGCTTATCAGGTGCTTGGCTACTCCAGG
>JAQGCH010000183.1:0-29925 GCA_034699485.1 Nanhermannia elegantula
AAGAATGAGAGACCTTTTTCTTGTCAGTTCTGTGACTTT
This sequence comes from Nanhermannia elegantula, assembly GCA_034699485.1. Lineage (NCBI taxonomy): Eukaryota > Metazoa > Arthropoda > Arachnida > Sarcoptiformes > Nanhermanniidae > Nanhermannia > Nanhermannia elegantula. Next base: position 40 of record JAQGCH010000183.1, read on the forward strand.
AAGTTTAAGTCGAGATCGGATTTGAGACGACATATCGATACTCATAACGAAGAGCCGCCATTCAAGTGCTCGCTTTGCAACTTTCAGTCCCGTTGTGTGCATACGTTCTCAAAGCATCACAAAGAAGCGCATTTAGCGCTCAAATGCGAGTATATCTGCAATGAATGCGATAAGAAGTTCAGTCGTGGAAATAATCTGACCCGACATTTGATAACTATTCATAAATATTCGCTTTCGAACGGGTGCTCACGATTTCAGTACCAGAAACAAGAAGACGGAAGTTATAGACTCGCTCTCAAGTCGACAACTGATGACACCTAAGTATTGACACATATTTCATAATAAACTCATATTTAACTTAATCGTGTCTTAATTTAATGTTTTTATAACACTTTTTATAACACTTTTCTGTTACTGCTATTATTCATTTTCTCATAGCTCTAAAATCTTCAAAGCAGTTAAATAATACAATTTTTAAATGTTTTAAATATTTTTTAAATTATTACAAAAATGATCTTTTGTATGAAATTATGTGATAATCAGAAAAGTTTGAGTAAATACTAATTTTCAAAGAATACAACTTTATTATACCGCTCAATATACATAAAGAACTAATAGTTTTAAAAATTCTTTTTAATTTTTGTTTTTTGAGAAAATTTCATTATTTTGTGAATTTTATTATGATTTTATTTATTTATATTTTAATAAATAATTAAATTATTAGTAATTATGAGAATTCAAAATCAATGAATGTATAAATGTATGCGAATCTTTTATGAATATAAAGCTTAAGCGTAATTACATTATTAATATGTGAAATACATCTGACAAACATATCTGTTGTGTAACAAACAGATCCATGCTTTTATTTTAGATTATTTTTACTTATTTTACATCAAACTTAACTTTTATTTAATAAAATTAAGTTTTTTAAAGTCTCTTTTGGTCGTAATTTTCAAAAATCGTTATCTTTTAAATATTTGAAATATGAATCTTTGAGTTCAATGAGCTTTTGCTGCTTTTTTTTGAAAGTTATTCTTATTTTTAAGTCATAATTAATTGGATGCAAATAACATAAGTTGTTTTCTGCGGTTTTCTGACATCAGAGTTGTTATGAATTTGTGATAAATTTGTCAAAACTGTATCTTTATTTTAATATTTTTTCAAATGATAACTTGAAAAAAGAATAATTATAATTGAGTGAAAAACTGATCTCAAACTTGTTCATCACTTGAGTTAACAGTGAAAAAACGATATAATATATCAAAATTAAAAAATGAAGAAATGACTGGCGTAGAGAGCAGGACAAACATCTGTTTCTCATACTCATATATTTTAATAAGTAAAATACATTTGAGATTTAGGTTTTTAATATTTTTTATATTAGGAATGGAATAAATAGAAGCGAATGTATATAACAATAAGTTATAGCATATAATATAGTATATAATATAGTGTATAATAGAGTATAATAATAATGATGGATTGTTTCCTTAGTAAAGATGAAATTGTGAACATGAAACGCATTTTAGTTGTAATTTTCCTGTTCTGTTCATTCGATAGATTAATATATTTGAAGAGTAAAATGAAATGTTCAGACCTATGGCTTGTTTCCGGTCTGTTGAGGTCTAAAGGAAGTGAATTTTCAGACCAATATTGAGGCATAAATGGTATTTCGTTTCGCTTAACAACATATACAGAGTCTCATCAGAATGACTTCTTAGAAATGAATTAAAACTGATTCATGTGTTGGGCTTCAGAAAAAAGCTTTACTCATGAAAACTATGAGTTGACGTTAGGATCCAATCTATAAATTATGCGCTTGTGATCATTATTTGTGTGCGCGCTTATGGATTGTTTATTACTATTAGATGTTAGGATTTGGCTCATACAGGGCTAGGATTGTGTCAAATAGAGTTAGGAAAAGAAGAGAAAAGAGACTCATATGAAGGGAGGGGGCATTCAACCAAACAGAGCGGCAATAACTGTCACCAATTGCTATGAAGAGTATGAACAGTAAGCATAATCATAAATGCTGTGCCGGATGTGCAAATCATGTCGACACGTGTCTCCTCACTGATTACATAAATTGTGCATTAATCTAATTTACAATTATGAACAACATTTAGTGACCTATTTTGCCCTCTACTCCCCTTTTCAATGGCAATAATAATCAATCACATTATGCGCACTTCCATATAAAATTTCTCAATGCATGCAATATTACTTAATAGTCTTATTACTGCCTTTCATAACATTCAACATTCATTGTTGAGAGCGTTTTCTGAATTAATAGTATCTCATGGTATGCATCGTATGCATCATTTTCTCTTTGATTTGCATATTTGTGTTATACTAATACTGTAACAGTACTATTGTATTCGTTCACTTACTGCTTATCTTTGTTTCCGATCATTTTAGGGATTTCTTTCACTGATCCCCTATTTTAGTATTTGTGTATGAGTTATAATAATCACAAACTTGTCATAAATTAGTTTTTATTTTAAAAGCATTCAAAAGCATTTAATAAAAGAAAATGAGAATATTCTTGTCATTTAAATAAGTCTTTAACTAATACACTATCAAAGCGAACAAATAAAAAAATATAAATAAAAATTAATTAATAAATATTTTAATAAATGTTAATTACCTCTAATTGTATTAATTTTTATCGACAGAACTTTTTAAATAAGCTTTAAATTGAAAGCAACTTATTAATTGATTTAATAAATTAATCCAAACGAACACAAGTTTTCTTCTATAGACATAGTATTTAAACTTCTTTGCGACCCGTTGTCATTGAGATATCAGAGTCAGTGCCAGTCCTCGAAAGGCATAAAACTACTGTGCGCTCAATATTATCTTTATATAAATAAAATTTCTTCACTTCATATACTTATTCTCAAACTTTTTTTTGTCTTCTATTGCATACAAATGGTTGAGGACAGAAAAAATATACAAAATTATGTGTATAATGAGATTGTTTTAATTCTAATAAAAGTCTAATTCTGGGCCCCATTTTAGTTAAAGCTTTTCGCAAATTAAATACTAAAATTGTTATTACTTAATGTTTAATAATAAAAACCATTTCCTATGCTTTAATGTTACTAAATATAGGTAAATAATTGCAAAAATGAAAAGTTATAATTTTCATGCCTTTGCTTAAAAGAAACTTAAAAATAAAGAAAACAGACACCAGTTGTCAGCATCTCATGGACTCGAGTGACAAAATTTATTTATTGCCTTTAAAATGCACTTAAGCCCTATGCTATGAAAAATCCTCTTATAAAAGGCATAATTAAGACGCGAAGGCTTTTAAAAATTTTACTCAAAAGCTGAATTGGAGTTTAACATCAGTAATGTTAAAGCATAGAAAATGGTTGTAAATAAAGTATAAGCGGATTAACTGTATAAAGTTATATATTTAGTAATAGGGAGAATAGGAAAGGGTACTTATTATTAAACATTAAGTGATAAAACTTTTAGTATTTAATTTATTTAAAATTAAAAGTATTTAATAATTTAATTTAATCCGAATGTTTTTTAGGACTAAAAACTATACAATTTATTCAATAATTGAACGCTTACTATGCAAACCGACAAAATATATTAAAATGAAGACTTATAAATATTTTTAATTCTTCTGCACTCTAAATAAGTTCTAATCGACAATAAAATACTGCAAATAAAGAACAACTTATTATTTTAGAATTGATTTTATTGAGAACATAATGTAATCGCAAGTTAGGATATTATAACTTGACTTTTGAGTATTGTTTTTAAATAACACAACTTATTCTATTAATACATACAGGAGTCGGTATTAAACACCACTACAAGTAGTATTTATCATTCAAAAATCACAAGAAATAAACTTAAAATAAGATTTGTTGTGAGATTCATATATGTTTTGTTTTGAGATAGCAATAGATCCAAAGACACACAATAGTACTAAAGTCTTGAGAGCGTTAGCACATTAATGATCAATCACATTAATCAATTAATTAATAATAAATATCCACTCAGATTATCAAAAATTAAACAAATGTGTAATTATATAAAAATATTGTTATATCTCCTTTTTTCAACGCTATGTTTAGTTCTTTGATATCAGAGTGGAGAACATAAAAGATCATTTATTTTTTTAAAACTTTTTTTTGTTAATTTTCAAATATGTAACAGCATTTGAAATAGAAATTAAATTTATAGTCATGTAATAATTTGTGCCAATGCTGGAAATCTGAATATCACTTAAGTGTAACTTAAAATTGAATTTGATTATAAAATTGTGATGAGTTTTTTGTCTAATGTAATAATCGATTTTTGTGTTCAATTACAGTATATCTACAATAGTTTGAATGAAATTGTTTTATTTTACTTCCACTAAAACAGTTATACAATTTTTTACAATGGAAGAGAAAGTCATATCAGTTACAATTGATTAAAATATTTAGGGAGAAAAGTTATTTATCAAATATATGGCAACTTTTGTTCGCTTCTAATTTAAATTCAACAACAATTTTGGAATGAATGTGTGCAATAAAGTTCAAGTGTTTTACTTTTGATTTTCAAATAAAATTACTTCAAATACATTATCCTTAATGTGCGAAATTATTTTTTCATTGTTTTTCGTGAAGAGTCTTGAGATACAGTAATGTTGTAGTATCACAGCTATTATATCACCTTATGATTAACTGTACTCTCAATGCTCACACGTTTTCTATTTACATATAATGACTTTAAAGCTATCTCTTACGAGTCTTAATTCAGAAATTGTTCGTATTTCTAATAATTAAGGAAATTAATTAATGAGCTGCAAAAATTACAAACACACCCCAAATATATAAATATCACAAACACCACAATTAATAAATTAAAGTTTTAGGTGTGAATGAAATTTGAAATAAAACAATAGATATGGCAGTTAATGAATATAATGTTAAATATAAAAATTTGGTGTCGTTTACCTGCATTTCATTATAATACAAGCACCGATTGTGCAGGAAATACATTTGATTAAAATATAGTTTATCTCCAAAGCTAACAACCAAAATAGTGTAAACTTTGAAAGCGAACAAATTTTGCCACATTTTTGATACTCTTTTGTATTACAATTTTTTTATAAAACTTTACTCTTTTCATACCAAAGCAAGAATAAAAATAAATAAATTCAAAAAGATTTTATTATTTAGCCATTTAGTAAAGGGAATCAATTTCACCTAAAATGAGAATTTAATCAAAATTTCAATAACTTATTCGGAAATGAGTCTAAATTATGTTATTCAGCAATTGAGCTTAAAAACAATATCAATTTATTGATTTTTTACTTAATCCTACTGTAATTTATCTCTTTGAAGGCCTAAAAATTTTGAGTGACGTTTAGAAATAATGCGGATAAAGATAATAAAATCTTTTTTATTTTTATTTTTGTTGTTAAATATTTGTGTAGAAATTTGATATGACTCAAGTCATTAGAATCAGATGCATAAAAGATTCAGTTTATGCGTGTCGTCACTAATTTCCAGCAGCAGTTACTAATTGTTAAAAGAGATCATTCGGTCGATACAGGAAATTAATTAATGACAAACAACAGAAATTCAATATTTATACGATTCCGAAAAGGCTCAAAATGTTAAGTATTGTAGAGCTTGTATAACAATACAGTGTCATATAAACTGTATTAAATCCCTATTTTTTGTACAATTAAAATTGCAATTCATTTTGAAATAGCAAAAAACTCCCAAAAAGTAAAATCACAGACAAAACCCAAAAACAAAAAGACCTCATTATCTATTAGTATGGGAAACGGTTCAACTGATATTTCGTATTTTGTCAAATAGTTTGCGTTTTTCATGACGAATATGATTCCAATTACATAACTTTTATCTCATGATTCTGTACAAGATTTACACTACTCTTTAATTAATGCTTTTCTGTTTCATATTTAGTGCAAAAATGTTTTGCTGACATAACATAAGGAACATAATTAACATAATTATCTTCAAAAAGTGATCAAAATTTTTCAATTAATTTAATATTTTGCTAAACATAACACGATATTAAGAGACATAATCCTCGATTGTGTCTTAAATAAGTAATTTTTTCTAAATAAAGGATGATATGTAAGAAAAAAGAACTGCAATATTCACTTAATACTACAGTAGTTTACAATTCTGTACAATTTATGGTTTATGAGTGAAACTTTTCTTCTCTGAGTGCAATTTCCATAGTATTAACTTAACATTATGCTACTCTCCAAGTGTGTATGCATTTCTCGTTGCTTTTGTCCCCATTTTTCTCTTTATTGAATTTATTAAATTAGTGGCTTAACTGTTGTATTTGTATGCCATGTAAGTGCCACATATACTGCTAGTTTGAAGTACTATTCCATGGCTTAGTTTTTATACATAACCATAGCTAACATAACAATTGTACATATCGTTGTGCACAAACGGTTTGGGTTAGTACTGGCCCGAACTCAGTACAAATAAAATTATTATATTTGAAACAGTAAAGCATTCCTACATTTGCCGCATATATCAGAATGAAAGAAGCCTTAGGCAGAGGCTCAAGAGTCAGAAGCAGTCATAGGCACGGGAAAAATAAATTACATTAAGAATACTATGCACGTCAATACTTTCATTCGTACACCAAAAATATACGAATGTATAAATTCTTGATATGCTATTCGTTCAAAGTTTCATATACTCTACATCTGTCATAACTAAACCATTTTTAGTAAAAAAACTAAGTTTACTGACACTTTTTTACAATTTTGTTAAAAACAACATAATTTCTTAATCATGACTTACAATCATTTAAGGATATTAAGTGTTGCACTTGTTTTATGTTTGCCTGATTTGTACTGTGACTAGTGTTCAAAGACTTCATAAGCGAAGTCCATTTCTAAAAGCTTCGAGATCTGCATGAACTCGATTTACTAGAGAACGCGCAAACGTTTTGTTGTTAACACGAGGCCATCATTGTTTCAGAGTTGACATTATTAGACGCAGGCCTCGAGTCTTTGGTCGAGTTATTATTGTTATGACCATTGCTTTCGCCTTTAGATGTGAAGTGAGACTGAATATGACTTTCGAGTTCTGTAGATGAGGAACATATTCTGTTACATATACTGCACGCCATTTTCCACGACCAGCTTATTGGTGAAGTACTTCTGTCCGAACTGTTATCGTCCGCCTCAATGTTTTCACCCTTCAAACTATGCGGGGATAACGATCGCGAATCACTGTCTGATTTAATTGACACGCGTTCGTCGTCATCGTTGCTTTCGTTTCTTGCACTCATTTGGTGATTGTGTGACAGTTTCATCATATGAGCGAAATGTGCTGCCGCTGAAGAGTTAGGGTTTCCACTCATTAGATTCAAAGGATTTGTACCCATTCCATAATCAGTGCCATTAATACCACCTATAAATTGGATTCAATTTGTGATACTTTTTCAAACTACAGAAAATGACAACACTTACCGTTCATATAATTCGAGGGAGACATGAAAGGGAAAAACATTTCTGGTCCGGGTCGGGAACCATAATCTCCTTGTTTTGGTGGTGATATATGTAAATTAGGCAAATCAATAGACATGCGACGACCTCTTCTAGAAGAACCATTGCTCCACATATGAGTTCCCATATGAACCTGAGTATCAGTTTAAGCGTTACATTAATTTTAACTTCATATTAGATTTAATTAAATTAAATTAAATTAAATTTGAATTTGAATGACAAACCTTAAGGTTGCCCTTTGTTGTGAAAGCTCTGCCACATATCGAGCATTTGAAGGGCTTATCACCAGTATGTGTTCTCATATGTATCTGTTAAAGGAAATGATAGCAGTTTATAAAAAAATAAGATCAAATTCAATAAATAGTTTGTAAGGAATTTAAAGATTATTGTGTTAAAGCATTGTTTACTTGAAGTGCTGAACCACTAGAGAATGGTTTATTGCAAACATGGCAAACATGTTTAGGAGTTCCCGGCGGCCGAGGTGGTAATTTTGAAGCTGAGCCCTGTTCTGTTGGTGAACAACGCTTTTCATTTGAATTTGAATTACCGTTTGGGGTTGGAGGGGTTGAGATACCACTGCTATTATTAGAACTCGTGGATATATTTGCAATCGTCGCAGTCGTATTGGTCGACGACGGGTTTGTGTTACATAAGTTGGATAATGTTGTTGTTGGCGGTGTAGTAGTGTTTACACAAACAGTTGTAGTGTAAAGGTCTGCGGGCAAGTCTCTTATTTTGTGTGTAAGCATGTGTTGCTTCATATTTCCTTTGGTAGAAAAGCCTCGATCACAAACATCGCACTTAAAAGGTCTCTCTTTTGTGTGACTTCGATAATGAATTTCAAGGGCTGAATAACAGGCGAATGTCTTTAAACATATTCTGCACGTTGTGTTTGGTCGTCCGGCTGGAAATGGGAGCCCAGCGAACGGCGGCGGAAAGAATCTCGTGTCCAGGTTTGGAGTTTTTGGGAGAGGTATGAGTGACATGTCTTGAGAAGCCGTTGGCTGTACACTGTTATTGGATTTTGGGGTCAGATCTAGTGCTCCTCCTGTTGGTGTTGATGGAGGTGAAGATCGTTCTATTCTTCCTATTGAACTCTGTGTTGATCTATCGTCTGCTGAAATATCTGACGTGCCTTTACTTGACAATGAAGACGGAGAGAATGGTCTGATAATTGGTGATAACTTTTCTTGAGCTTTTCCATGAATCGATAGATCAGTTGCATTATTCACTTGAGGCAAATGCATATTCTGTTCGGATTCGATTCTTTGAAATTGACTTAAATTGTGAAGTCCGAGACCGAACGGTCCAAAAGGCAATGGTTGAGGTATTGAAGAATTAATATTTTTCACGTGATTTTCTAATGCAGCCAAAGAAGTAGAAAAATTTGAATTCATTGCTTCACTTGATTGCGGAGATTTTGCCATTAATGGCGTTGCCTCAGGATTTGGTTTAATAGCTGGCGGAGGATCTTGTGGTGGAGCTGGAAGTGCAAGCGGTAGCGGTACAGGTGATGAACTTTTCGGGATGTTTTGAGGTTCAGAAATAGGTTTCTCACTCTTTATTGAGTTTGGTGTTGAAGCACAGCTCGTCCTATTGCTAACGGAAGGGGATAAAGATTCTCTCTTGCATTCAGCCGTTCCATCAATCGATGTCTTGTCTGATTTCGGTTGTATCGGCAAATCTGGCGACAAATTTAATTTTGGCGCTGCAAAGGTTGTGATTGGTGATGATAAGGGAATGTTTAATGCTGCACAAGTCGTTAAATCATTCATAAATGACGGAGAAAACAGTCCTGCAGGAGGTGGTAATGGACCTGAGAAGTGGGGCGGCATTAAAGCCCTATGAAATGTTGACGGCAACAAAGTTGGCGCTTTGATCTCATTGGCCAGTATGTGCTCCGGCGGGATATCAGTTGGTTCTCCGGTATGCATTCGTATGTGCTGCTGAAGTACCTGTTATTAAGTTAATTAAATATTTTGTGAAAAATTATAGATACTATTGATTCATATATTGCATATTCAAAAGTGGACTCTAATGCTTGCAAAAAAAATTATCAAATCTTTTAATAAATATTAATCTACTTTGAAATTTTGGAAATGATTTCGAATCAAATATAAATAGTTTGGAATTATAAAGGCTTTTGTATGGAATGAGTCTGTATTGAATAGAAAAGTGAGAACTAGCGATCAATTACAATGTGTTTATTAATTACAGTTAAGTATCTTTAATAACAATACACGTTTTTATACACGTCTTATTTTAGTTTTAAGTGAATGCTGTTTAATGATAATCATTGTAATTAAGTTAATGGATTCGATATTAAATTAAAATATTGACTAAAGTAAACCAATTAATTAAGAAAATCTCCACTTCTAACAATGCAGACCCCATTCCATAGTGAACAATAAGTAAATTCTCCATATCTTAAATCAATTATTGAGATGCAACTAAACTAAGCGCTTATCAAAAAGATTCTGTTCTCGAATAATTGAACTCTGAGCTGAGGTTTTGATACAAATTCGTCGCAAAGATTAAATATCGAAAATGCAATTCTAGCTGTTGTAAAATTTATTTGAAACTATAACTTTATTACTAAAAATATTTACAAACTTATCAATAGTTTGTAATAATTTTTATTAAACTTATTGAAATGATAAAACTTGTGTAAAAATAAAAAGTAGACAATTACCAAAGCATTGGTGAATTGTTTATGACATACTGGACATTGATGAAGAATACGAAGTGGAGGTTTGACTCTATGAACTCCCATATGTGTCTTCAGATTGCCTTTTGTAGTGAAAGCTCTGCCACAAATTTTGCATTTAAAGGGTCGTTCGCCTGTATGCGTCCGATAATGCATTTGAAGTGCACTTTTACAACTAAGAACGCGATGACATATTATGCACTGATTGGGATCTGTAAGCTTGTGCTCAATATTGTCGACTAATTGTTGCAATTTTACAGTTTCTGAAGCCTTTTGAACTTCCATTAATGTTTCCCAAGTATTGTCAGTACTGCCCGGCTTTGGAAGCAAGTCCTGATAGAATACCGGGTCTCTGTTCGGGCCCTCACCAGAAGATCCTTCTGTTGCTGGATGACCTGGAGGAATCGGTGGTAATGCTGGCGGCAAACCGAACGGCACAAACCCAAGAGAAGTCGGGATTCCTGGAAAAGCTCCGGAATGGAAGTACGGCGGAAAGTGAGGCATATATGGAAAGTCTGCGCCTGTATTTACGTTCATGCCATCCAATGACTCATCAGATATGTCATCATCAGAATCAATGTGGTCTTTGTCTTTGTCTGGAATATCCTTTTTGTTCGCCTCATCCATACATTCCTTATCGAAGTCGTCGTCAACACTCATGTCTTCGTCATCATTGCCATCGTCTGCGTCCACAGCTTCTTCTTTGCGAATATGTTGTAAATTAAGCGGAGAATTATTACTTTGTAAATGTTCAATACGGGCGCGCTTTTCAAGATTGATCGCACGCTCGTCTTCGCTCTCATCGTCAACATCTTTGTCGTCAATGTTTTCGTTCTCATCACAATCCAAGTCTGAATCATCGCTTAGTGGCGACTGATTTGAAACATCATTTGATGAGTTATTTTGCATCGAAAGCGCTAACGGCTGGTCAGGAGAACGAAGACTTGAATTATTAAAGTCTAACATATGTTTCCCAAAATTTGTGCTCAGAATCCCTTTCATGTCTTTGGTTTGTGACGTTGCAGTCGATTCTAATAATGTTTGAGTTAATGATGAAAGAGATTGTGGAAGTAATGGTGGCATTCCTGACATCGAGATTGGAGGCGTTGACATTGGGGTCAAATTTGTCGGAGACTGAGAGCCCGTCGGAGGTTCTATTGGAGGGTGAAATTTGTCGAGATGTTCGGGAACGGGATGTGGATTCATTTTAATGTGTGGGTATTTCGCTTTATGTCGCTGAAAGTGTACTTTAAGGTTACCTTTCGTTGTGAATCTATTTCCACAAATATTGCATTTGAACGGTCTTTCGCCGGTATGCGACCTGATGTGTATTTGTAGCGCAGAATCACTGCCAAACACTTTGCCACAGAACTTACACCTGTGTCTATACATCGGGTCTTCTTTACCGTCTTTGGTTTTCCTGAAGCTCAAGAAGTCAGAGCTTCCCATTCCTGCGATTCCGTTGAGTAGAAAAGATCCGCCACTCATAGTGTTCTGTAGAGCTTGTTCTGTGTGTCTTTGCAGTAATTCGAGAGTATTTGGTTCATTGGGTGACACCGGACTCGAAGATTCCTGGATTGGTGACGACGATTCCTTCATTGGGGTCGACATTGACTGACTCGATGTTTCTGATGTATTGGCCGCAGATTTCCCGACAGATTGTCCTGAGTTCAGTGTTGGCGATTTGATAGTTGTGGACACGGGAGGCGTTTCCATAGCAGGTGTGCTCTTTTTGGAAGTGGATGTGTATGGAAATGATGAAGAAGTTGATGGAGTTTGGGATACATTGGCTGATAACTGACTCTTATCAGTATCAGATGGAGAAACATCAGGCGGAGTATTGGGCTGTACTGGCTGTACGAGTAGTGGTAAAGGAAATTGAGGACTACCGCCATTGCCCGCTATTTGAGTTTGTAACTGATGGATGACATGCAATAACATCATCTGCTGCTGTTGTAAATTGAAAAGAGTTGATTGGAGTGCCGTTTGTGGCGGTTGTGCTAACAGTTCAGGCGATGGCGGAGGATGTTGTGCCACTGCCACCGTTGTGTTCTGTAGTGATTCTATCACTACATTAGTATCAGATAATGCAACGTTTGGTCCAATGAATGGCCAAACACTGCTATTTGTTGCCATTTGTTTTAACTTATTCTCTGCGGAATCATTATCTGATTCGCTCACAGTCTGTAAAGTTTGTCCGCTTTGGCTTTTGTCTGCTCTAATACTGTCATATATTTGTGGATATTTTATCGGTTCGTCTTCTTCTTCATCTTCATCTGAATCGATCTCATCTTCTTTGTCATCATCAATATCCTCAACTAATTCTTTTTGTTGAGTTAAAAGTTGTTGAGGTAGAGAATGAGTAATTTTAGTGCTGCTCTCGTCTGTCTTTTCAATCAATGCTGAAAGCGTTGGTTTTTTTATGCAAACTTTTTTGTGTAATAAAAATTCGGCGAGTCCTACAAATTCTGCTCTACAAATACCACATATGTGTTCATCAATCGGAGCAATCCTCTCCTTCACCTCATTATCATTGGTCAGTGCTCTTGAACATGAACCTAAAAGTGATGAGACAAAAGTGATTAAGTATTAACTACCAGTACATTGATTAGAATTAGTTAAGAATCAGAGTCAATGCTATTACAAAATTAGAAGTAATAGTTTCACTGTTTTTTGTAAATAACATGAGAATAAAACTAATTTGAGAGAAGAAAGACTTAACATTCAATAAGAATAGTGTATTAAAAAAACAAATAAAAATAGTTTGAGCAGTGAATGAAATGCAGAATTGAAAATTTATAATATTAAGGCTAATACAGATACAGATATGTTATATTGAGTCGAAAGCATACAGAATAACGAATATTGCATTTTGCAGATTGAGTAATAAATTGTGTTATGCGTATTGCATTACAAATATAGTAGCATTACATCCAACGGATTGGATTTGTGATAGAATGATGGACGGGATCGGACTACAAGGAGCTATTAGCTTGGATTTGGCTCTAGGTTTTCCCCGTACACCAATCCATCAGCCAGATTGAAGTAAACTCGCTGTATATAACTTATATCCAGTATGTAATCTGGAGAGCGAACTGTTATTTCAATGGTGAGTGAGGTCAGCCTTTGATATGCACTATGGATATAGTGTATTAGGTTATGGATGCAAACTTTCTTTATACTTTTACTAATGCTAGTATTCATCCATATAACATATAATATTAGTACTTGAAAGCTTTTCTCAATATCCATTTGCTAGTAGATGCTTCTCCTCTTTTGCGAACTGCAACCCTCTTCCAGAGTAACAAATATTCAATACTGTTCTGACCCTTTTACAGAAATTTTCCCTTTTATCTAAAATTAATTTATCAAATGTAATCAAAAATATAACCAAATATTAAGTTTTATTATTCCAACAAATACTGTACTAGACTTCTGTGCAAAACTAGAAAACATTATTGGATACAAATAAATGTCTGGTATTTGTGTTCGATCACAAATCTAATTAAAACAAGTCGTGGTATTAATAGTAGTGCAGATCATTCGATATTCGCTGCTTAGAAATATTCTGCCCTTGTTTTGATTTATGTGACTCTATTTGATTTATAATGTAATTAAAGTATACCTTAAGCATACTTAATAACAAAACCTTAAGCATATTGAATAAGTCAAAATAAATGTTAAAAGTTATACATTTTGTTTTATTAAATTTATTTGCGTTCATATAAGACTATCTAATGCAAGATTAAGTTCAACATATTTTCAAAATCTCATGAATAATGTTTATGCAGTTCAAGAATTTAAATCAATAATTTTGCTTTTATTCAAGGATTACAGGTCTACTCAAACGAATCAATTACTATGAAATAAATTTCAGGCATATCATGATTACCAATAATTGCGAATATAGATCATTCTCAACGATTAAATTAAAGCCTGAAATAATACTTTCTGGCAAAACACTAAACTGAATAACAATTATGAATAAAGAATATAAAAGTAATAAGAAAAGTGCTCAAGTCATGCACTTCATAGACTTTTAGCGATTCAGTAAAATAATGATTTTGACCCACCATTCAGAATAAAGTGAGGACTGCGCTGCCTCAATAAAAATGTTGTATTAACCATAATCATAACTTAATATCTAGAGTTTAAGGCGGTATTTAAAAGATGCGCTGCGCAATACTTATAATATATAAACTTTTGTAATATTTGGGAGGAAACTGAAAACAACTTCATATATATATAGAGCTGAAAACTAGTATTAAATATTTAATGTTTGCAGTTTAAAATAAAATAGAAGAGCCCTCACTATTTTGCATTTTGTATGTGATTATGCATTCGCTTCATTAAACACTTAATGAGTTTGTGCATCCAATCTGAATACCAGTAATCCTGCCTTTGCCACTGCTTTTACTATTGCACTAAAAATGAATTTGCTTCGGAATGCAAAAAGGAAAATAGAAATGATGCAAATTAACATACTTACTGGTAAGGCTGAATCAGCAAATATAAACTAAAATAAAGTCCCAAAATAAAGTTAAATTTGTGCAAGTGTTAGTCTCTACAGTTTTACATAAAGGAAATTTTTCTTCCGCTTCTAGCCTTTATCAATAACTTGAGTAATTAAATGCAACGAAAAAGCGCACACAACAAGAGCATACGCTCATCACAGATGAAAATCGAGCGTTAGCTCCAGTTATGCATATACTGGTACTCAGATTTATGTGTAACACATACAGCACAGCATGTATGGTAGATATGCATAATTTAATCTCTTCACGCTCTGGTCCCATATATCCTTTTTTAATTGATGAAAACAGCGTATCATAAATGTTAATCATAGCAATATAGCAAAACTTTTAATGCATTAAAAAATTATTTATCTTCTGCTAAATTGAAAGCTCATCTTAAGCTCATCTGAAAGCCATTATTTTAATTGAAAAATCAAAACTGAATAACTTTCACAAGATTGAGATGAAGAACAAAAAAAAGAAGAGCTATAAAAGATCTACTCATATAATGATTACTTATTTTTAACTGAGAAAAATTGCATACAAAAAAATTTGACTTCTCTTCCACTCATCTTTCAAAGAGTACTCGAGCAGTGAAGAAGTACTATTATAAGTTAGCCTTTTATTTTGAAAAAAAAGTTTAAAATGTACTTTTGAGAGCCTATTGTGTTTATAATGGTTTAAAGTGGTGGTGCAAGTGATGCATCTGGCCATTAGCCCTACTTGAGACAGCAGCGACCCTAAACCTCCCCCATTCATTATTTATGGTTTTTCACTTTTTTGACAAAAAAATTTTCAATCATAAAAATTTATGTGTTGCCCATTGCATAAGAGCTCACACACGTCGCTGAACAAAAAAATGACCCACCAATGGATCGATATTAATACTTGCAATACATAGAATCTTCAGTGTTCACGCATTTGCTTTGGCAAACACTAGAAAAGGCTAAACTAGGGGGTCATGCGTTATGGGACATTAGAGTTGTGAGAGGAGAGACACATACAGAAAGAGAAAGTAAGCTCTACTGTAAGCCGTAATAATATTCTATAACGTAATTCATTTGGCTGTAGTCGAGAGACTGAGAGTTACATTTCTCACTGTCAGGCATTAGTCATTGGCATTGGTATCTATGGTACCTTTTGGCCACACTCCAACTGTTCACCACAATGCATGAGCCATTTAACTGTCGTCCACTCATCTATCTCTGTAATAGAACATATTTCTTGTGCATATGATAAATATATATCATTCTTATAAGAAATATGCTTTCATTTTCTTGTTTTCAAAATTTATATTCGGCTCAACATTTAGAAACCGTTCTATTCTAGTAATGCTTTAAAGCAATAAAAGAACTTAAAATAAGGTAATTTACAAATGAACCAAAGTGTCCATTATCTGAAAACAACAAACATAGCATTAGAGCAATTGAGTGAATTAGACTCTAAACAATATTAAAAGACTTGGCATTTAGTTGTTATAATTAAATATAATGATAATCGAGAAGCTGGTAATCACACAAAACCAGTCTATCAATGATTTGAAACAATAAATAAGATTAAAAGCTGACATTTGGACAGGTTTAGAAAAAAATTGTCTATTAAAAGTCAAGTCAAGGGAAGTGAGAGCCAGATTATAAGCTATCGGGTAAAGATATATGCTTTGTTCATTGACTGTCATTTGGTGTGCCCTAAGTTCTCGCAATTGTCACGGCTTAGTTGGGCCTTTCAAGAAACCATTAGATGATGACACTCACAACTCAGGCAAAAGCCAAATAAAGTGAAGTTAGCGCTCAAATTACCCCTCATTACAGCACTACAGCACCTTCACATCAATTGAGAAAAACCAGATGCACAAAAAGTAAAATGTTTGCGAAGCAATAATATCTTTATGTCCCTTACATTTGACTTTAGTTATATGCCATAAGTCGGAGCTCTTCCTGGATAACAATAATAGAATTGGAAATAAAAAAAGTGAAATGAAATTGTTATTATGATATAGTTATCACTGAAAAAGTTTCGTTAATAGTGATAGAAAATAAATGATATGAAAATTGTTCATTTCCATCCATTTATGGTTTCATTTATTAGCTTTTCCCACGTTATCTTCATTTTGCAATAACTAAATAAAAGTTAACTCACGCTTTACATTGTTATAAAAAACTGAATAATCTTTAGTTTTTTGAGCATTTTTTGTGTCTTACGAAACAAAAATAGTTCAACATTTACTCAACTGAGATGTGAATAAAGATCATTCACTTGAAGCAATGGTTAATAATTATTGTGAAAGTTCAGAAGTCTTTGACACTGATAAGTAAAGTTTAAAAACAGGCAAAATTGGTATAAGTATACAATAGAAGGTTAACAATAGTGCGTAAATCGGGACTATTATCTTTCTCGATATTCTCGCTTCTTCTTTACTTATATTGCATTAGATTGAGTGCATCATCACTTGTTCTCGTGAGCAATACTTTCTTTTCTTATATAATGATAAACTACTTGTCACTAAGTTGAACACATTTTC
Organism: Nanhermannia elegantula; assembly: GCA_034699485.1. Taxonomy (NCBI): domain Eukaryota; kingdom Metazoa; phylum Arthropoda; class Arachnida; order Sarcoptiformes; family Nanhermanniidae; genus Nanhermannia; species Nanhermannia elegantula. Next base: position 17,304 of record JAQGCH010000183.1, read on the forward strand.
TTTAGCTCTCTCATTGCCTAACTGTCGACTTATATGAGTGCTGAGACAAAAAGCCCATCTTCATGAAAGCGTCAAACCTCCCATCTTCTTGAGCTGTCATGAAGTATATGTGAAGCTCAAACTCCAAAATTGTTACTGACTGTCACTGACGAATTGGTAGATCCCATAAAATGCTTTATGGAATACTGTGCTATGCTGTAGTGGATGGACAACAATGCTTTTTACGAACATGTCAAACAATTTTCTGCTTTTTTACAGTGTCAGCCAATGCCATATTCTTTTATACATTAGCTCTGATAAAACTAATGTCACTCTTTAAGTCAAGCAGGCATTTGAAGCCTCAAAAGTTGGATACTCTCGATGAAGATGAGATGAGCGCTCAAAGAATATGTGACACTTTGGGGGAACACATCGCTGGGGGTTTCAGAGAGAAGAGAGTATGTGAGAGAGTCAGTGAGAGAGTCAGTGAGAGACAACAGAATGAGACATAAGTAAAAGGAAATACTTGACTAAAAGCACACATAGTTATTGATTAGTTATTGAAAATGGAGAGCACAGACAATATGAGAGAAATGGAAAAAGAGTGAACTATCTATCGTTCAACAGCTTTTGTATAGTATTTTCCCGAATACAAAAACTATAAGTAGAGTCTCATTTCAGGGAAATGACTTTTCTTTTGAGTATGACTATGACTATGACTACTTGTGTCAGGATGTAGGACACAACGACTTAATGTAATGTAATTTGATGGTCTGGACCCAACTTTGGCGACATTTCAACCAAAGGGAATTACATCGCATCAACACAAGCACTCTATGTTTTTAATTTTAGTTTGTGCTCTTTATCAAAGCTTCACTTCTTTTATCTCTCATCAAACAATCAAATATAACAAAAACTATTTATAAATAAGTTATTAATAAAAGCATTCAATAGTTTATTGTTGATTTTCGTTTTCAAAATTCAAAATTTGTCATTAATATTAATTTAAAAAAATAATTATAATTTAATTGCAAACCAAAAACGAAAAATTAAAATAAAATTAAAAAATGAGTGATAACTCTTGTATTTAAAGAAAACAATCAAATAAAAACTGCTGCAAATATAATAAAAAAAATCATTTGTTTAAAACATTGAGACAAACGGTTTAAATTCCATAATACGAAGTGAATAAAAATTAATTGACTGAACATAAAATGTCTTTTTATAATCAATAAGAGCATTACTACATTTCACTAAAAATATCTCATCTTATGAAAAACTGGTAGAATGTTATGAATAGCACGAAAAACAATGGCAAATATTTTCGCATATCATACATATCATGCATATTTTGCAGTGATTAAGCCCATAAATGTATCCGAGCAGCAGAAATACATTTGACATTATTACGATAATAGCGCGGTAGCAACTTATGCACCATCAATAATAATCTTTCCCCTTATATATTATTAAGACTAGTAAGTAATATATGAATCTAATGCTCTTCATAGTTGTCAACTTCCCTCTACAACCCATACAACCCGAACCCTCGGCGCTCTTGTAGCTGTTAACATTTGTGACCTCCAGTAAATATTTCGCGTATAGTATTTACTGAGTCGGGAAATGCGCTTCATCTCCCTTTTCTATTTGATATTATGGATGCGACGCGTACTGCAGGCAAATAGAATAGTTGTAGTCATTTAGAGTTAGAGTTAGGGTAAGAGATGATAACACGAGATGTGATACGTGCGTGACTGGCGATTGACTGCACAGCGGAAAACGTGTTAACCTTTCCGCCCTTCAGATTAGACCCGTGTTCAGAAAGATATTCTATTAATATAAAAATTTATTATATAACATACTCGACATTTATTGCATTAGATATCAAAATAATGCAATGGATTTGTTGTAATATAAATATTTTTGTTTCCCTCTCCTACTCAAAGTAATTCTGTTATCAAAATATCGTAAACTTTATCGCAAAAATAAATCCTTCATTAGATTATTAGCAAATTGAATCATTACAATCTCAATCACTGTTTATTTATTAATTTATTTCTAAATTAATTATCAAATATTATAAAAGTTTATGAAAAATATTTAATTTAAGTATATTTTGATTCAATGAAAACGTTTAAAGCAGTTTTAAAATGTGCTTTTTTTGAGTCAAGATCTGATGTGTCAATGAAATTAAAATTTATTTTCAAACATAGTTGTATTTAACTCTTTTGGTACATGCAATTCATGCTCAAAATGTCTGAATAGAGATAATATTTTGAGCATTTTGTTGACAGCATTTTAACGACAGTTCCTTATGTTTTACATTTTGCTGCTCTAGACATAAATTAAATGGGTTCACACATATTTATAATGTGATTTCACAACTTTCTCATTTCTAAAACAATAATTAAAATCTAAATAAAAATTTAAGAAACATTGTAGTCATTATTTTAAAATATCTTGTTTTTTAATACGTTGCCAAATAATTTTGACATTGTTTTGATGCTATTTGAATGTGAAGATAAGAGAAAAAAATTTGGCAAAAAATTAATTCAAGTCATAATTTTGAATTCTTAAGCGCAATGAGTTATTTGAGTGCTCAAAAAATAATAGAAATAGTGATTCTGAATAAGTCTGCAGAGAATGAACAATAGAAGTAATTGTTTCGATCAAAATTGTAGATCACTTGACTGTATAACTGTATACTAAAAACATCTTCATATAATAGCTTTCATGCATACCATTCTTCAATATTGGCATTCATTCATACATAACATTAGGAATCGCTAAACAATACAAACAAATTCAGATAATATTTGCAAAACGATTGGAGACATAAATGCAGACTTAGTTAACGTATAAAAAGCAAATAAAGTTCTTATTAGCGAAGATGTGCAATATTCATATAATTTTAGTACTTGGCATATATAATATTGAATATCTGTAAGCAAGAGCTCAAATTAAATATTATACTAACAATGCTAGTTTGGGCGGACGGGAAGGCGTATCGCATTGGAATGGGCACAACACTATAGTTATCAAAAGCAATTTGGCTCTGTTTCACTCTTAGAAAGATTGAAAATAGCGAAGATTGTTTGTTATAGTAGTTGCTGTCTATCTGCACAACTATTATTGCTATTGGCGTTCTCGGGGCATACGATTTCATTGAAATAGTTGTGCTTAACTTACTGGTACTGTTCGGTAGCAATATATATATATAATATATATAAGTGTAACACCATCTCGTACTTAATTCAAGTGCATATCAATATAAATGGTGCAATACGTGATATAAAAGTACATATAAGTCTAGAATTCCTCCCTTTCCATGTATTCCCTCTAACGATAGTTAATAAAGAGCAAGATTTGCTCACATCGCTCACTGCAGCCAAAGCTCACCGTCAACAAAATGAGTAATAACCAAAGCGCTACATCTGCCAGAATAGTGATGCGCATCCATATTACAAACCATAATAGAGATGATGCCGAGGGCTTTCTGTCTCTTTTTGTTTGGTTATGAATAATTAGAAACGTTCTCAATCTGATGAACTTCTTCTTTTCTATCATCCGCTTCAATAAAGTTTTCATAATAGCAGTACTTTTTTACTCTATATTACAGTTTTAGCTGTATTACTGCATATTTAATACTATTGAAGTCAGAATAGGAGCCACTCACTTGTGTCAAAGTGAACTCGTGCGCCACAATTGTTAATTTTCATGTTTAAGCCTTACAATTAATAACCTTTATAAACAGCGTCTCCTATGCAAAGTTTTACGCAGAGATTATTTGATTAAAATGATTGCACTGCCATTTATGCAAAGCACAGAGTTATAAAGGATTCGGTAGGGATACAGATAGGAAAGATGCTCTTCTCAAATAAATTACTTTATAACTAACATTCTAGTTAGCGATTTGAGCTCACATTGAAGGATGAATAATAAGTGATATTGTTGTTCACTTTTATCTATTCAATAAGTTATTCTCTTTCTCTTTCACTTCTATTCTTTATGATATACTTTATAGAGTTATCATTAAAGAGTTTTAGCATTAGAAATGGGGCAAACATTTTAAATTAGCGAAATCACTAAATAGTGTATATGTTGGCGAATATCGTCCATTACATGCTATAGTTTTTGGACAAATTGGCAAATACGACACAACTCAATGTGGTGGTGAACACAAATTCCAACAATAGACTGACTTTGGATAACAAATAAAATTGATTAACAGTGCGAAATGCCTGATATGCAAATACTATTTACTTCTCAGCCTAATCATGTGCTGCAAACCTCTAACTCATTTTGTTTTTCAACTATCAATTTTCAGAACCGTTTACTCTTTTATAAGAAATCAATAATTTATTTGTAAGATAGTCTTATATTTGATACCATTAAATAAATATTTCAAGTTTTATATCCATTTAAAGTATTAGACATTAAACAACATATTGTTTCGTTTAAATTCAATAATAAGTTTAATTAAAATATTATGTAATTATATTCTGGTTTATGTATTTCAAACACATAAAACACTTTTCTTATAAAAATAGTGTATCGTTAAAGTGTTCCAAAAGTTTGAAAATATTTCAAATAATATAATGAAAAAATAATAGTTATTATTGATAGAAATCTCAAAGATTGAGTTCTTGGCAAAGAAAATAAAGAGTAATAGACTGATAACATCAAATATAAGCAGTCATTGTAAATTCAATTCAAGTCATTTTGATTGCGATTCATTGAATGATTATGTGTGTCATTGCCTTACTGTATGTCTATTTAATATTTCAGGTTTAAGTTTCTGCCATTTCTGTCTCGCCGTCATCGAGAACTTGAATTTTTATGCTTTTATTCTTAGTTTTTTAATTTATCTTCAATTTAGAAAATTAAATTTATGACAAATTAATAATTTAAAAGTGAAGATACAAAAAAATGATATTTTTCTACTAAATGTTTAAATAGAGATGAAGCAATAGATATGACATAAGATGAATTTTGAATAATTCAAATAGCAATTAAGGTAAAGTTTTAATAATTTGAGTCACATTTTTTCAAAAACTTTATTAACATTAAAATTTGATTTACTAATTAGAAAATGATATAAGCCCTAAAACAAAATTTTAAATCATACTTGAAATAAGTTTGAAATCATCTCAATCTAAGAAATATTGCTTCACATCAGACATTCCAAAATGTTTTTAAGCAATAAATCATTTTTTGCCAAAATGGACACATAAGTATGTAATTAAGAAAAGAAATTTTTAAAATACACTTTTAAGTTATTTATCCAATCAGATAAGTGTTGGGAAATAAGTAATACTTAAATTAATAAAGAAATTACTATTTGAAAGTGTAATATATCAATATTACCATTAATAAAGATATTAAAAGTGCTTTTAATATTTTTCTTTTCCCATAGAAGCACATCAGATAATGTGTAGCAAATTAAAAAAACAAGTTTATGTTCATTTTATTCTCAATATACTAATAATATTGCAATAACAATAAATTTAATGCAACCTTCAGCAGTTGGCACAAAACATATACTAATAAGCAGTATTACAAGTATAATAAGAATTGACAAACATATTGTCATAAGTGAAAGAAAATGGAAAACAAATTTTTAAGGAACTGAAAGTTATCTTTTTTCGAGCATTAAATTACAATCAAATTTTGCAAAATGTTTTGCTATTAAATTTCAAGGGCTGTAAATCTTAATTAGATTTGAAAAGATGCTCAACTTCCAGTTTTAATAATAATCATATTGCAGAACATAACATAACTTTTTTAAGCATTAAAATAAGAGATAGTATATCATGAAAGCCCTCCACAAATAACATGCGCGCGGCTCTCATTTGAAGACACTCAGGCTGACTGAGTTTGGCTGTAATAACGGTTTTATGCCTCATAAAAAGAGGGTAATAATATATAGATATATAAAGAAAAGCAAAGCAAAGCGTACACTTAAAAAGGCTTCAGGAGATATATAAATTGTTCCATTTCTTAGAAACAAACTTTTATGGCAGCTCATGTTTGCTCGTCTTTGTCGACATAAATGCTCATCTTTGTTTCACTGCATGCATCCCTTGTCACTATCTCAAAAAGCGTTTTCACAATCCTCCTGTTCTTTATGCTCCCCTTTGCAAAAGTAAAAGTATCTCCAAAAATAATTATTGCACATAAAAATCTAGTTTTAAAAAAGATTTTTTTCCACTTTAATTCATTGTCTTCCACTAGAGATAGCATAACTCTTGGCGATAAAAAATAAAGTCTTGCCCTTAGAAAGTAAAAGTGCAAATGCTTTCAATAAGAGCTAAAAGTTGAGCATTAAATATAAAGTACAAGTTTATTCATTTTGTGGAATTACACAACTTTTAGAAAAATTATTGATAAAATCAAATATAAAGCTTAAAACTCTGGCGGGCATTAATCTTTTAATTAAGTTAATGATTTTCAATTTGATAAATCTGTATAAAATAAATTGAAAGATTTAATTCAATTTTAGAAACAAAACTCAAATAGAAATATACAAATCAATGCTATCGAGAAGAAATTGACAAATATTTAACTCATAAATCACTTAACTTTCAGCGAATTTTTGTCAAATTTCCGAAGCAAAAGAAAATTAGAGAAAAAATATTATCGAAAAAGAAAATATGTATTTACATAACTTGTGTGCTAAATATGGGATTTCAAGGGTATAACTTGTTTTTGAAAGCAATTTTGTGCAATACGAATGAGATTCCGAAGAGATTGTTTGCTACGAAAAAGGTTTTTGAAGAAAAATTATCAGCCGCTAGTTTTTGTGTATACGACAGATAAAAACTGGTAACCAAATAATGTTAATGGGAATGTTGAGCGAAAAATCTGTATGACTCATATGGCTCATAAGCTAAAATGAGCCAAAGTTTTAAACATTAGCTTCACTTATGCCTTCGTCACGAATATTTTTGAGGCAAAAGAAGTAAATAAATTTATGAGCTATCCTCACAAAAATTGCATCTTTTGGCTTTTGGTTGACTCCCAACGATAAATCTTATGATCCATAGCGTAGATCAAGGAGTTGTGCGATATAATAAAGTTAAATGACATTAGATTATTAGCAAATCTCATATATGAACACAAATAATATATTTAGCTCGAAAGCTAAGGTAATTGTTACAAATGTCATCTCTTATTTGATTCGCCACCGATATAACACATATCCTTCTGATGATCTTTATAGCTAAACACCCTTCACATTAAATGTTACACATTGTGACACAATCACTGAACCTTATATATGATATACTATTGCAGAAGCACAAGAATCAAAACATTCTTTATGCCATTATTCACTCTTACTTTTCTTCATTACTCTATGAATTTATTGCTATGAATAGCCTCAGCTCACATACAATAACATATTTATTATTATTAGTAAATGAATTTTCATGGCTTGTGACAAAAATATGTCTTTCACGTCGGGTTTTCTTCTTTTAGCGAAAAGCATAAACGCTCTGCTTTTAAAAACGTTTTCATATCAGTTACAAGAATGAAAAGTTAGCTATGCTTCTAAATATAAACATTGACAATATGTATTATACATTGCTCTCTTCCCAATCATTTACTACTGTATGCTTCTTATGCTTTTCGTTTGACTCCAGTCACACTTAAAACATTAGATTATTATTTACTTTTCAGTCATATCAGCAATTAATTCAAAAATCATCAAAAAATTTATTCAAGTAATTAATATTCTAATTCAATTTAAATATATTGTAATTTAACATTTTCAAATTAGAAATTCATTCTATGGTTAATACTTCGAAAAACTCTAATTTGATGGCTTTAATTAAATTGATTTTATATAGTAATTAATAGCTTTCAATTGATAAGTGATTGAAATGACTGAAAAGCAAGACGTGTTGGCTTTTGTTCAATGACTAATTCAAAAAATAGATAAGTTCAACGGGTTCAACAAAATATAATGAAATAACATTGAATTTATTTTTGTTTGGCTCCAAAACTATTAAGAATTCATTATCAAAATGATCCAAACATATAGAGTTCAAATAAAAAATCATTTCGACCGGAATAGCAATTATCGGTTGAAAGGACTGAATGAAAATGTAAAAAACATATAAATAACTGAAATTATAAAGGTTTCAAAATGGAAACACATTATCAGTTGATAACATTTGTAAAAAGTATGCATTTTATGTATAAATATCTTTAACACTTATGTCACTTTATACCTAAATAATATGTTTGGAAAAACAAAACTTAGAGTTGACAGAAAAAATTCTGAGCTGTCTCTGCCAGACGTGTGTGAAAGCTATAGTTAATATTCGACATAAGAAAACTTTGAAATGCTTGCAGTAACTCAAATAAAGCAATAAAAAATTTAAAAACTTAAATGTTTTTATTTTTGAGTAGAATTTTATTAATAGATTATTAGTCGCTTCAAATTTATTACTTATTTTCAAGTCTAGCTTCGAGTGAAGCATTATTTTAATCTTTACTAATCTATTGACTACCGCTATCCCAAAATGGCATTAAGATTTCACTAAATCCTAACTTGTAAGTAATGCTATTGCTATGGTTCACATTATTCACGTATAAGTTGGTTTGCTTTCATCTTTCATCTCCTCTTCAACTAACAACTTGATAACACGGTTCGGCTAAAAACATCTTAAGAGATAATTTAAGGAAATAAAGCAGTCATTTTCATCAGATGTGACGGTAACGCGATGCCGTTGATTAGGACAGTAAGAGTAGGGTTGGAGTCAAGCATATGAGACACAATTTTAGTTTTAAAGTCATAAAACAGAGTAGTATTCGGATAAGTATTGAAGTATTACTGAATTGCTATTTTTTCGAATTGTCCAAACATAGAGCCCACACACGCACACACTTTTCAGCCACTTAACAATTTATGCACAAATGGAGGGCAAAAAATAAAATATTTTAAACTTAAAATCAATACTTTTTCAATGTTTCCATACATATAATATTGTTGTGCTTTCGATATATAAATAAAAGGAAAACGAAATCCCGTTAAAAGCATCTTTATTTATGATGGAGGAAAAAATATTCTTTGACTTTTACTCTAAGCTACAAAAATAAGATCATAAATCGTTTTGAGGATTATCCCATACCAGAACAGATAGCATGACCCCAAAATTGATATTGATATAACTCCTGTAAATGGCACTGCTTTGCAGCCAATTATGAAAAGACTTTTCATCATGAAAATGATCTTAACTGCAACTGTGGTGTTAGCATATTATCTGTACAGCTATTATCTGAACCACTGTAAAGCTTTACAAAATAAACTAAATAAAAAGCATAGCCATAAACTTACATAACTTTAAAAGTTATTGTCGAACATAACACTGTCAAAGATATGTCGCTTCCTAAGTAATATTGTATTGTGTAATGAATTAAAACAAATGTCTTTCAAATTTATATAAAAATTTTGCTTTTCTGCGATTCAGTTTAGCGATACATTTCCTAAATTATAATCTATAGTCAATATCTTAGTTTAGGTCTAATGTCAATTTTTATTGTTCGATATGTGTATAATTCTCTCGTCGCCTATTTTATTGTTAGTTAAGAGAACTCTCTATAGATCATAGAGATTAATAACTGAGCTTTTCTAACATAACGAACTGGTGCGGCAAAATTGGACTCAAACTCACGATAGCAAAGCATTCACTTCACAATGGCTTAATCCTAAGCGTGTATCTCTATTCTCTTGGGGCCATTCTTTTAATTTTCTAATTGGACTCTCTATTCAATTGAAACCTTTATAAGAATATAAATTAATGAGAAGCATATCTATTGAAAAATTGAATCTTTTATTAATTAATAATAAAAGATTCACTACTTTTAAGCTACAAAACGTACATAAAAGCAATCATTTTTAATATTTATTTTAATATTTATAAATAGAAATATAATATCTGTTAAAGACATAAAAAATACATTGCAATCACTTAAAAATATTCAATGGCTATTGAGCTTTCGATTCATGCCCAGTAAGATTTTTTATGGGTATTTGAGTCAATAAAGTGAAATATGAACGGGAGAGGAATTGGCGCAACTGTACAGTATATCAAATATATCACAATAATAGATATATCACATAAGCAGCAGCAGCAACAACAACAAGAGCACAGTATCATTCAGTATAGTTTGCAATGGCAGCACGTCTAGAGATATCAGTGGCCACATTTATAACTATTTTCTCACTCAATGACTTGAACCTTTTTTTGAAGAATTGTTATGTGCCATAATGTAATGCAATGGCAGTGAAAATGCAATGTGTGCCCACTCGACCCTTAGATGCATTTATACATTTAGACCCATTTGGAAGCACTTCAATGCTTCATACGCGACACATTACATAACAAAGACATCAATTTATATTTGAAAAAGAAAAAGTGAGACCTAAAAAAGAAAATGATATCCCAATATCTAAAGAGAACTGCTTTCTCACTGCATTCCTGCTCATGGCCTCGAAAGCGACAATTCATATTTGTCTGATAAATGTTTTGTCAGCTTATTTGATATTTTCAACTATTTTTTATCGCAGCGTCAAAGCAGTGAATTTTGTAAATTGAATGAAAGTCTCCATAATTCATCATTTGTTTATACAGTTAGAGATTGATGGGAACATAATTTTAATGCTAATTCTCTACTCATAATAATGAGGGCAATAATATAATGATCATAAATATAAATAATAGCGCAAAACGTTTGTTGAATCAATTAGTTATGCAAAGCCGGCTTTTAATTTTGACGTTAAAGAGACTCATATTATATCCATAATCCATATACGACTAACTGCATAAAAACTCATCTCCATATCACTTGGGATCAAAGGCAGGAAAAATACAGTTTTATATTGCAAGCGATATGTACTAAATCGTGTGTGTCTGTGATTTCGCCCCTCTGTCACATCAAAATATTTTTCGCATTGATCAACATTAAGTCAAATGAAATCCCATCCAGATTTATAAAGAGAACTCACTGGGGGGTAGAAACGAATAACGAGCCAGAGAGGTATTAGCTTAGAGTTAGTGATATGTAAGCAATAACAATAGCATTAAATACCATTTTTGAGCGATAACAATGACAACAATCTAAAAATATCAATCCATGCACTCTACAAATGCAGTCAATTCAGATGAGTTCAGGCAATAAGTTACTGACTTCTATTTCATACTCAATACTAGAATACCGAATACCATCTCATATGTAACTAGTAAAGTAGCGCTCTGTTAGATATACTTCTCTACTCTACTCTCAGATCTGAAGTATCGGGCGTTGCCCTCAATCCAAGCTTACCATACAGTCATACTTATACTCTTCATTCTCATACAACTTTATTATATCTTTCTGATGACTCTCTCTCTCTCTCTCTCTCTCTCTCTCTCTCATCCAGAATAAGCAAATATAAAGAATGGCATATTATGGCATATCATTGGACCGCTGAGAAAAGTCATATAAGGGAAACACTGAGAAATTACTGCATCACTTCACTGCCATAATATAATATGCTGTGTATGCACAGTATGCACACTAATATTGGTCACTAGTTTATGAGTCCATGGGATATAGTCGTAGGATTAATATAGCTTATAATCTAGGTTTGGGGTGGACTTGTGTACACACAAAACATCACTATATTGAGATATGCTCTGCAAAGGACTATAATAATGCTACAGAAACAGCTCAATTATTTGTTTCCCATATCCATATAATATATAAGTTATATCGGATTCTTACTGAGTAAATATTATACACATTTATTGTATTAAAGAGTTTGCGCAGAAGAGGACACAATACACTATATGAGAGACTGATGGATGTGAGTTGTGTTCACAAAAGTTAAAGCAATACAAGTCTGTAAACTTGTAGCGAAACCCAATTATTTTGAAACGCTTTGATATAAAGCAAGCAAATTATTTACAGAAAAAATATAGAAAAAATGTGTGCATTATTTGATGGCTTAAATACGGTTAGAAAAAGTTTATTATAAATAGATTGAGATTTAAAATGCATATAATGGAGGCATCAACTAATTGTCTGTTAGTCCAATATTATCGATCAATGAAGCAGACCATCAGACCATCAGAACCGATATAAGCTGATGGTTGGAGAAAAGCAGAGAAAACGCTTTCCACCATCTGTTAAAAACGCAAAATTCAATAATAGTTATAATAGTAGAGTGGGAACAGAGGCTGCACTGGAAGCAATAGCTTAAAAATATATATTCCTATTTCTATTTCTGAGCTCGTTTTTCAGAGTCATCAATGCTGAAAATTCGAACATTTTATTTAGGGATGGGCTTCACCCCAATTCAATCCCTGAATTCACTTGTGTGCTAGTGCTCTATGATTCTCAAATTTAACAAACGTATTAAGTGTAGGATAGTTAGTGCCAGTAGTGGTTTGTGTTTTGCCGGCAGCTTTAGCGGTGAATTTAGCGACATTTTCACAAATACTACAAAACATAGATAGATACTAGTCTTGTACAGTAGTATAACAGCTATACATATACAGTACATCTCATACAGCCTTCTTTCATAATGCATTCTATTGTCTGTAGGGATTATTTCATTCCTAATTCATGCGCTGAGCCCCATATGCAGTGATAG
>JAQGCH010000184.1:0-29924 GCA_034699485.1 Nanhermannia elegantula
AATTTTGTTATACTTCAAAGTTTTCAAGCATTTTGTGTTCATAAGTTGTGATTCAAATAATTGATTTCTCAAATCAAGTTTCTCATAACTATACTTAAACCTGAATTTTATGTTTTCCTAAAACTTTTCTTCAATTAGGAAAAAATAATGCCTCGATTTCTATCAAAAATCTTTTTTTATTTTTAGAATTAAACTTTTAAAAAGAATCTATTTATAAAAAGAACTGCACATTAAAGCAAACTTTTGTTAAAATTGTAAATTCTTGTTTATAAATTATTCATTGATATTGAAACAATCCTATGTGGATAGACCATACATGTGCAAGGTATGGGTTTGCTATGGGTGCGTACCCCCCAAGATTTTCAGAATTTCAAAAATCGTACCTTGGTCCCCTTTTGACATTTTCTGAAAAATTGTAAAAATATCCTTTGATTTTCATTAAAATTTAACTTTTTTAAAGACTTGTAATAGATTCTATGCTTAAATTCATCAAATATTTTCATTAATATCCATTTTTAATTTTTGCTCGAAAAAATGTTTTTGGCGGGAAAACTGATTCTGCGAAAAATGGTCTCAGAAAACCGATGAGTTTTTGACCCCATCCCCTCGAAATTTCAAGAATTTGTGAAAGCTCACCCACCCAACGGTCTGAACCTTGCGCATGTATAGGATAGTCATTGACATAACATAATATATGATCGAAACGAACTAAAAATAGTATTGAATAAATTTATTAAAGTTAATAAAAATAAAATAAACCGATTTTAGAGATCTCGCTAATTGTTGTGCACTGGAGATTATTTTTGTTTTGTCTCGATTGTGCATTGGATGTATGCAAAGAAAATCTATTAGAGTGTTGATCACAATATATGAATAAACACAAATAAAAAATTTATTAATAATTAATTGATGATAAAATGTCTAATACAGTAAAAGCTCGATATAACTCACCTCGATGTAACAAACATCTCGTTATAACGTACATAACCGAAATCCCGTTCGTATATTAAATTAAGCTAAAATCCATTCGATATAACGAACCGCTGGATTTAACAGACATAAATTTTTACCCCTTGAGGGTTTGTTATATCGAGCTTTTACTGTAATAAGGTTTTTATGAGCTAAGTATAATGATAACTTGCAATTCACTTTAAAATTACAAGTTTTTGATATGTTTGATAAGTAAATAATGTTTTATTAAATACAGTTATGAGATGACAGGTTATTGGATTGAATTAGAGAAGCAAAATATATAATTAAAAATTAATTATTCTTCCAATGCAGTTGAATTCGATTTGATAGTTGTTATGCTGTAGCTCTGAAAATATCGTATAATCTCAATTGCCTTTGAAGTCAATATTGAGAAAACTTTATTAAAGCACTTCTTCGGCTTCATTTTTATCATACACTCAATGGGTTCCTAAATAAACAAACCAATTATTGTGATTATTTTATATTGAGATATACTAATTGTGCTGTTTTCCAATTTTGGTACTCAAGTTTGCAGTGTATGTCAAGAGCCTTACTTTCGCATTATCTTACATCTAGTTTTCATTCTCTTGCTTCTTGTGATTAAAAATAACACTTCTTTACAATCTATTTAACATTTATATCAATATTTTTTAATTAAATTTAAATAATAATAAATAAAATTTGAAATAAAGTTCAAACACAATCTCTATCCTAATAAATCTCTTACTGGTTGGTAGAGACCAAAAGCATAAATGCTATTTAGGAGGCATAATATACCACTATTTAAGTGGGAGTCCAAACGTTATTTTTTATGTGTGCAGTGCTTTCGACGTTCATGAGCTTTAAAATGTGTCAAAAAAGTACTTCACTTACTATTAGATGTGAGAAAAACAATTTAAAAATTTTGAATTTGTATTATACGTGTGAATTGTTGTATATTTAACTATATTTAAATTATGTTTCTAAAATAGCAATTATCTATGAGTTAATTAAATAGTTACTTAAATGAATTTATTATAAAACACTGTTAATTGTCTATATTTATGATACCATTTTGATCAATAATTTCCATGATTTCAACGACAGTTTCTTGTATTTTTTAGGAAGAGTTAGCACCACACGGATTATACATTGTTATTCGTAGCAAAGAGAGTATCTATAGACTAAACTTTAGACAATGAAGGAATCGTGAGTAGGATGGGATAACTGCTTATATTATTGCTACTTGTATTTGCCTTAAAATTAGTGATACAGAATCCATTCACATGGAAATGGGAAGGGAATGGGAATGTAATCTAAAAAATCAGTGGGAATGCAATGGAAATCAAAATAAATTCACGTAATTTTGGATATTTTTCGTAAAATTTAGGAAATTTACCAAAAACGCTCATTTTTCATATTTTTTGGAACATAAATAGTCTTATTTCATGATTGGAACTCAATTTACAATCGAAATGGAGAAAACAAATGGGAAGGGAATGTCAATGCATTTATTCTCAGTGGGAATGGGAATGAAATTTCTGTCGCCTTGTATTACTACTTCAAATCTATCAGATCTTTTATGGCAGTATTCGGTACTAAACTTCTCGTTTTATTAGAAACTATTTTAGGCTATTTTTACACAGTATATGATTAAAATGTGTGTCTAATAGATAAAAAGTTTTGAAAACCTCTCATTTGTATTAAACATAAACAATTTGAAACAAACTGATTATGGCTTTTTACTTAAAAATATGTCTTAACTATTTTCATAATTGTGATAACTTTTTTCACTTAATATTACTATTAACTAAATTATTGGTCTTAGGATTTCTCCCAATAATTTGCTTTCTCTGAATGTATATACAAATGAGTTAACATTCAATTTGAATCGATATATAGGATTTCGATTAACAAATTTCGCCACCGATTTATCATAACAATTATGTCTTTAATCTTTTGCAACACGTTATGGTTATTAAATCTGTTTCCCTGAGTTTTGAGTAGTTTTCGGAAATGCTTATGACATATGGAATTTCCTACAAGTTCTTCACTGGTATTTATCTCTCTTGTCCCTCATCTCATGCAGTCTTCTATTATTCTCTTATCAAAGAAACATTATTACCTTTTTTGCTTCTTTTACTTGAGAAGTTTATTAGATATAGAAAAAGTTTGAAAAAATAAAGTGGTTATAAAGAGAGCATAGTATCACTTTTTATGTTTCTCTCATATCTCCAGATTATTTGTCTCAATAGCAGAACAAGAAATATAAAAATATTTGAGAAGTTAAGATTCAACTGAAAAGCTCATAACAGTTTAATCTTTTTTAGGAGTAATTTTTCTCATTAATGAGAAGAAATTTATATATTTGATATGATTTCCTTGAAATGTGCAACAAGTTTTCAATTTGATAAGCAAAGCCTTTATTTTTATTTTACTATTTTTTCAGTATATATTAATTTGTATATAGTTTTGCAGGGGAAATCAATTTTGAGTAAATAGAAGGATCTTCTACTGTAAATTAGACTTCTCCAAGGCCGGTTGGTATCCCCCTAGGCTCCGAAATTTTACCTTTGCCCACCTTTGATTTCCATACCCCCCCCCCCCTAGAGTTTTTTAGCATTTAATCGCTCAATTACATTAATTTGACGGGAAAAAATTTTGTTGTTAAAATCAATTTGTGAAAAAATTGTTATACAAAAACGAGGAGTTTGACCCCCCTTGAATTTCCAAAATCACCCCACCCCCTTGAGCCTCAAAATTGTGGGTACCTTGGCGAAGTATGCTTTATATACAGTAGCATTTATAACAGTGTTTTAAGTCTTAATTTTTAAATGGTGCTCAACGCGCGACCACATGACATGACCTAACGATTTATAAAATGAAATTATATTCAAATGCCTGAACTCCCTTTTTTGTTGCAAACTTAGCTAAGCTTTGAAGCTTAGGGTCCTATTTAGGAAAATCCTAAAAATATAGTAAAACTCTTTCTCAATTTTTGTCACAAAAACATCGTATTTGAATTGCCATATATTTTGTTTTTCTAAATTTATTTTATACTAAATATAAAACTAATGGGTATAAGATATCTATGATATGGTATCCGTGTATGTTATCTACCGGTATTTGATAGTATTATATCTTAATGTAGAGTTTTGACTCTGTTGTAATTTACAGTATCTGCAGACTTGTTATATATTAGAATAGTTTATTACTTACTTAGAATAGTATACTTACAGTACAGTATAAGTATAGCATTGTATGGTCTATACAAAGCATTTTGAGACAGGTTTCGATCGTACTCTTTATAATTCATATGTGCAATAAAAATAATATGATTTGTAAGAAGTACTAAACTTATTTCGGTCAAAACCTATCCAAAAGTACTTTTATAAATTATACCTATGGTTGTTCGTACAGAGTATGAGACACTTTAAATCGTTCCACATATGTATGAGATTTTTATATATTATAATCTGATTTCTGTTTTTCGAAATGTTATTTGAAATATATTCAAAGATTTTATTCGATGACATTCATAAAAATAAAGAGTAGATTCATATAAAAGTTCACATTATTCCTAAAATCGAAAACCCGAACAGTACTCTATATAAAGTAAAACAAGTGAAAAAAACTCGTTGTTATGCCTGTAATAAAAGATATCTCTATTGCAACAAAATTAACATCATTCTAATCAATTCAAATCACTATAAATTAATGAAAACTTTAATTAGTTTATTGAATACTAAGTTATTTAATTTCTTTATATAAGTTTGTTTACAATAAGTTAGTATAAACTTTTATATAAAAGTTTACAATTTTTACTATTTTACTATTTTTAAGAATTTTAGATTAAATGTATATTAAATATATTTTATGTTTTTTAAATAAAACATTAAGTGTTCAGAAATAATAAAAAAAAATAAAATTTTAATTTTAAAATGAACAGAGAAAACAGGATAATAACAATTTAATAGCACAATAGTCTTAATTAGAATTTATTTATCACCATTTGATTAAATGGGTTTCGAATTTATATTCTGTGTATACACAGCTCACATACATAACAACTTAATTTAAATTAAAAATTTAAAAATTAATTGAAAAAAAGAGATGTTAAGCAGAGAATTTTAGAATCTATACCTAATCTAAGCAGAGAATACAATAAACAGAAAAGTGACTAATCATTTAGAAAAGGATATTAAGCAAACACTCGAGAATAATATCATATATAATTCCAATATTAAAATGTCATTTTCATATGTGCTATTCGTGAGTTGATTACCAATAAATTTTTGGAGTAATAATATTGAATCATAACAATGACAGGATAATGAGTTTGTAAGCCATCACTCCTACGCGTTGACGCAAAAAGTTGGCAAAAGTTTGTGGTAAGACTCCTCACCTGTAACCTGAATGGAAAAAATAGTGATATTATGGCGCTATTAAGTTTGCGTTGCATCACAATGCATGCTGAGTAAAGCACCAATGAGAAGAACCAATCATTGCACACGACAGTCATTCCTGCAGTCATACCACACATACTATTCCATCGATAGTTTTACCTTTCACTCCAGATTTTGCTGTTAAGCTAATGCCGACCTTTCTTTACTGATATAATGATACTATAATAACAATTGAAGCTCAATTACAAGAATACAATTTTGTCATCTCGTCAAAAGTTCTCAACAGGAAATTCCACGATCTTGTGCTTTAGCTTGAATTGGTTGAGCCTATCATAAAGTTTTGTAAAGTTTGGAGAATATATTGAATTTTGCAGTCAAGACTCGGCTTTAGAGAATATATTTATGTCATTTATGAAGTGATAATATTATAATAAAAGATTCAGATTTGTGTTTCGATCTTAAGAAAACTTTTATCTATAAAACCAATGATGAGTTTTTCGCACCAGTTATCATCGATTAGATTGTCTTTTCAAGCTCTGTGCATCATTTCAGTTGGGGTTTCACTTGTTTTAACAGGTCTGTAGTCCGTATTGTATTATTGTGTGAGTTATCTTACGTGTTGTTTTGCAATTTTTCTCCCTCGTTAATAAAAAAGTGGTAAAAAGTGTTGCTATCCATTAAAATCGTAGCTTTGAATCAAATATAGTTGAAAGGTTTGACTATAGATAGAATATGAGAACAATTTTTAATTACATGAGCACTCATTAATTTAATATTTCATTAAGTTTTCGTTAATTAATTTGCATAAACATAACATAAAATTATTTCTATATAATTCAGAAGTTATGTTCTAATGAAGAAAAGCATTAAACTTATATTTCATATATTGCATGTGAAAACCCACAGGTATTTCTCAATTGGGTGTTAGCAGATGTCATGAACCACACCTTTGATTCTCAATTAAATTCAATCCCGAGTGTTAACTAATAAGAGGGTTACGGTTACAGTGCGTTACAAACATTTTGAAAAGCAAACCTCTACACAATATTTAACAAATTAAGCTCAAAATAGTTCTTTCTTATTCTTTACTAGAATTTCCTCTAATATTAAATTAAGTTTTAAATCTAAGAAGACTTATGACTGATGTATAAATTATTCTTAAGCAACAAATATATCATACAAATCGAAATTATGAAAAATGATTTAAATCATTAGAATCATTGCTTGTATAGTTAACTAAAGGGTGTCCCAAAAGTAATAGCACTCGTTTTTAATGTACGTAATTTCTAAACTATTTATTCAATTTTAATCAAATTTTTTGAGGTTATAAATACATATATAAATTTTAATTAAATTTATTTCAAAGGATCAAATACACCCTTATCTCTGATTCGGCGAAGCTTTTTTCAAATGCTCATGAGTTGCTTGCACTTATTTGGGCGACATTTTGGGATATTTTTCTTCATATAATAACGAATCCCCTGATTTATTGTTTTGACCTTTTCTCAGATACCATTTACTAGAGTTGGAAGTAATGTTTTATAAGAAAATTCTAGAAATTTCTCAATAATATGGGCATCACATTGAAAAGAATTTTTTTTCAACAAAAATAATAATTATTATTATCGGAGTCTCCATAACTTTATTAGGGAAATCCAGAATTTTTAAAGGGCATCGAAACCGAGAAAATTATATGTAATTGCAAGAAATTTCAAGTAAAAATGAAAATTCTTCTCTAGAAAATTCCCGAATCTGTTTCAAATTGAGCTTTTCAAACAGTGCTTAGTCCTCCCTTTGGTTTTGGTCAAAATATAATTTTTATTTTAAAAAATCCTTTCATTTAACAGTAGTCAGAACAAATCCAGAATTAAGTTAGGCCTTATCAGATATGGTCTCCCTAAAGGAACCTGATTTAAAACTGAGGTCTGGTAACTCTATCTTATTATAATTATATATAAAAATTTGACACATTCAATACACATTCAATTTTCATTCAAATTTCTATCAATATTTGTTATTTTACTTTAAATCATTAACAAAATAGTTTATTTAATCTCTCGAATTCATTCCCGGATCTGATAAATTTTTGCCCTCGAGTATGGAGTCTTTGATTATTATCTATTACTAGTATTCATAATTTTGATAATAAAAGTGTTTTAAGTTTATATTGTATTTGCAGTTATTACGGTTATTACTACTTTTATCTGTATTTATTAAATATTACTGTGAAACAGATTGTTTTTATTTAGAAATTTATTAGTTCACGGAATTCTCAATTAAGTTTGAGCTTTCAATTAATTTTGTTGAACAAAAGACTCAAAATAAGTGATGGCAAATATAATGATAATATTCTCTGTTTTGTTATGAGAAGCTTAGATAATAATATTAATTCTTATTAATTGACTCACTAATGATGTCTCTCTTTAATGACTAAATACTTGGTGCGCTCTCTTTGAAGATTTAACTCCTGATGAGCCTATTTCAGTCTAAAACAGAATTATTTTCAATAAATTTTTTTGAATTTGTTTCTTTGCTCTATTTATAAATTGTAAATTTAAAAATCGTGTGATTAACTGATTTTTATTTTTTCGCTTTCCTGTTAAATCACTTCGAATAAAAACCTGATCATTAAAGAAAACCATTTAATGTTTGATTATTATTATGAAGTGGTTGTTTGTTTGTCGCACAAACTAATCCTGTGAGATTTGTTTACACGGATAACATTTCATTAATTGGCTAAAATTTTGAGTTTTGATTCATCAAAGTTTCACTTTATTGCATTTTAAAGATATACCGGTATTTATAAACTTTAGAATAAAATGAATAAAAATTAGTTTTTGTGTTGTTGTAAATGAGTCTCAGAATTACAACAGAATTTAAAGGACTATGGTAGTCAAAAAATGATTTAGCTGGTTCTTAATTATTCGTACAGTTATTATTGGAGAATACTATTTAAAGCAATGAAGCAACACATCAAAACCGATCAATACTAAGCTCAAAATAATTATATACTAAGGAAAATTGTAATTTAATTAAAAAATCATTTTTATTTCCATTGTATTCGCTCAAAATTTTTTTTGTTTTACTCTCATATAAATCACTCGTTTTAAGACAAGTTGACTTACAATTCAGCTTAAAATATAGATTGAATTTTCTTAATTTCAATTCAATCATTTATTCACAGATAGATCAAAAAGATTTACAATAATTGAAATCAATTTATATTTCTTATGAAGAGAAAAGTTAAAAATAGAACTTTAAGTCTAATGATCTTTAAGAAAAAATTTAGAAGCAGATTGATTTCTAAATGAAAAGCACTGTAATGTAGAGTACATTACGATAAAATAGTGATATATTATAGGAAAAAACATTATTTCATATGAATTGAGACAATCGGTTTAATTCATTTACTGAATAGTACAGTACTTGTAGTTGACATTTGGTAAGTAAGAGTTAAATAATGGTGCATAGAATTATTAATTGCAAATAACTCATATTGAGAATGTCACGTTTGTTTAACTTTCTTGTTATTCGACAATCTCATGAGACATTAGGCCAAGTGGACCAAGTTATCCACATATCGCTCAATTACGCAAATAATAACTGAGTATAAGTATGAAGTGATATAAACTCTATACTGAGTATGACTTGAGAAGTACAGAGAGCAGTTCCGGTCGTTATTCATTTGTGACATTTACAATATATGATAGTTAATAAATTTTGTTATGTATTGATATAATAAATTATATTTTGTTACTGAAGACTTATTGGTTAATTATTTCTATAATGTTTTTTCTTATGGCACTCATAACTTAGTACTCAAAGTGATAATGAAACGATACCTGCAAATAAAGTTTAGAATCTCTCTTATACATACAGTTTTAATAAAAGAAATTCATCTTAATAGAGAACATGATTTTCCACTTTTTGATCATTTTTAGGCTGTAAGCAATGTAATGTAGTGTGAATCCTAACTTTTTAATAACTGACTATATATTAAAACACAAGCATTACTAAAAAAGACAACAATCGTGTTTTTAAGCAAAACTATAATAAATTAATTTTGTATATAAATGGGCTGAAATTATTTCTTTATAAAACTTTATATTTATATTTATATAAACATTTGCTTTTTGGTTTATAAGAGAAACCGTTTCCCTCGTTGTCACACAACTATTACAGTAGCTGCTGTTACAGTAAGAAATTGCTTAAGTAAGCTACTATTCACGTTTAATGAATTCTTTTTCTGAATTATCTTTTGCTGTGAACAACGAAAATTATCAAAAAATTCAAAATTATTTAAAGTTTTCAATCGTCTTTTCAATCATGCTATTCATGTTTTCAATCCTTTTCATGTTATGACCCCCTTTTAGAGGCTAAATTTTGTGTGGCCCCTATGCTGGTTGACAAAGCAAATGAACAGTGAAGCTCAATGCTCTAACTTTTGGGGCTCAGTGACGAGCGCAGAGCGTTAAGTCTCAATATACCATTTTTAATTTAGAAAGCATAGCATTTTTTTAAAACAAAATAAATGCAAATTTTGCAAAATATCAATTTTTATACAAAAATTATCTCATAATTGCAACGAATTCCTTTCGACTCATGAAATTTGACAATTTACGATTAACGCTCGAGGGCCGAGCGCCGATTGTTTCATTTGACCTGAGCTCAACCTCTCATACTTTTCAAACGTCTCTTTGCAATGAAGAGAGTGTATTCAGTCTAATTTAATGTGAAATATGAGATAGTTTTCTACTATAATACATATTTGTTTACAAGTTAGTGTTTGAATTTATTTTTCAATAGTCGTAACTTATTTTTATCATTTAAAATAATTGAAAAGATATACAATTAAATTATGTGAACCACTTTCTAACAGCCTCTTTTATACGAAATAATCAAACCATTGGTGGCCAACTTCTAAAAACCTCCTTGGCCATCTAGTGAGCCAGTGGCCCAGTTTGAAAACGGTTGATTTAAAATAGACACAAAAATTGTTTAGAAATCACTAACTTTTGAAATTAGCTAATAATCAGTTTAATTGTGTTGACAAAGTTTAAGCATAAAATTATTTATTTGAAATATTTATAAAAAATTGATATATAAAGTAGAAAATGTGATCAAATATAAGATTTATAAAATTGCTGAAATTGAATAAAAATTGAAGAAAGTTAAGATGCGATTGCTTGCAAATCTAATGATAGCTATAATATGGAATATACTTAAATATCAAAGAATTACTGCAGTGTATGATAATTCGTACGAACACATCTCAAACTTCCTTATTCATAGAGATTCTACTTCAAGTGTTCTAATCTGTATTAGGGCTCGAATATATTCTACGAATTAGCTTTTATTAGAGTCTTCTGTAAAGCTCAGACTAAGTATATTATATCCTATTCTTCTCTGTTTACTACTTTATTCTCTGCCAAACTTTAATCATACTTTTATTATCATCCTATGAATTCAGGATCAAAAAAGGGTGAAAATTCCTATTGAGTGAAAATTCTGGTTCACTTCTTGCGAACCGAAAAAGCAATTAAAACAAAGTAAACAATATATTGGTTTAAAATTAATTCTTCAAAAGTTATTTAAAATTATATTTTTTAATGCATAGAATTTGAATTTCATAAACATATAGATAACTCACAAATTCTAACGTATTAATCGATAATTTAACAACTTGTTGATAAAACACATTTAGATTTAATGCAGAGCTAACGTAATTATTATTAATATGTAGTGCAGTATAATTATGTATTAATACTGAAGCTTATTCTGTATTAAAAATTTCTATTAGAAGTGAATCAAATCACACTTGTTTTGTGATTTCACTAAATTTCATATCAATGTTTGTATTTTAGATGACATAAGTTTTAGTCTTTAGTCTATTTTTTCACAAAATTTGAGAATCCATTCATAGCAACAAAAAATATAGCGACTAAATGTTTCTTTATATCGATGCAATTTCAATGAGATTTTAGGGCTTATTATTATTTAGATCTGATTTTCGATAAGAAATATCAAATAGAAGCCAATGGTTGAACAATAAAGTAAAAGTTTTAACGAGAATAATAAAACATTTAATGTTATCTGAAATGCTTTGAGATATAAAAAGCAAAAATCAAACAAAAGTTAATTGAAAAATTGGAAAAGTTTTGGATCTGTTACCACTTGATTATGAGATTGTAGTCCTTGTCTAAAATAATAGAATAGGAAAGTAGGTCTCTTTCATTTATTCTTCAAACTTTAATATTAAGCAACAATAGGTTACATCTAATAATAGCGCAGTATATTACAGTCATATATTGAGTTTGTTTTTGCTCTAAAATTCATAACATGAATCGTATTATATATATTGCATTTTTTATGTTTCAAATTGAAAGAAATGAAAGCGTTCACAAACTTTATAACTGAAATGGAAAACTATTGTGTTTTTTTCAATTTATGCATATAGAGAAAAAATAAAATTTGCATTTTTTATTTAGTTAATGATTCGATAGTAATTGTAAGGCATCAAAAGTTTAAAATATCCTAAACATGATAGCAATATATGCCTGTAAGCCAAAAATGTTTTTAAATTTGTTATTCAGTGTTATAGATATCATTTGCGTGATATCTCACTAGAAATGAAGCAGAGAGAAGACTAGCCTCTGGTTTAAAGTGTAAAAGCATATGAGGCTTTTCTCAGTATCTATAAAATCTAAAAAAGTTCGTCATTTTCTATTCCTCAGTCACTGTCGAGTTCCTTAAACTTTTACCTTTAAATGTAAATTAGATTGTGATTGAGAGATACTTTTTGAGATACAGATATAATTTATAATTTAAAAAACACTATTTGAAAACCAAATCAATAAAAGGTAAAACACTTGATTACTAAAAAAGTGAATTATTTTAAATTTTAAATTTTCATATATAGTATTATTAGTTTTGTTTGTTTTCTAATCACTGGCTATAGACAGGATGTGCTTCCCTGTCCTGTAAGTTGGTTTTTCGTGTAAGTGCTCTGCACTAAAACCTAACCCAGACTAATGCTTTTCAAGTGAAGTAATTACGTTATATTTGTGGTGAAACTAACTTAAAAGGGAATGGAAATACATCGTACTCTATAGCCTTTTCCCAAATTGGGTACTCTATACCAGGGGCGCAGAACTGATGGTCCGTGGAATCATTTTAGTTTTAATAATGATTGGGTTCGGAATCTTAAAATTTGAAGAAAAGATGCTATAGATTTGATCATGCTCATACTTAAAACATACTGATTTTCTATTTGTTTTTGTTATAATATTGAGTATGTTTGGCAGAACATATTTATGCGAACAGCTTTTTAGTTCCATGAATATCATAAAATCTAAGTATCGCATGCAATTAGCTGACGAACATTTAATTGGATGTTTAAGGATAATGAACACAACGCAAATTATGCCTAATATTGAAGTTATAATGTCTAAACAGTCCTTGTAAACAGTGATGTAATGCTAATAATAAATTTGGTCCGTCAGTAATTAATATTTAGAAAATTTGGTCCGCGGACTAAACAAGTTCTGCACCTCTGCAGTCTATACATAATACACAATGTAATTATACAGTTATGGTTTTTTCGGTTTTTCAAATTGTGTAAATGAGTTTTCATTTCAAATTATTGACTCAGACTCATAATTGATTAATTTAATATTGAAAATCTAATAAAAGTTAAGCCCTTCTCTCATTTTTGGTCATTGAGAGGTTAGTCTTCTTTCTCTGCTTTCATATATACATATTTAACAGTGAAAATGTAAATTATTTTCAGTCACGTTATGACTGAATAAACTTATTACAGACTCAACACTATAAGCGTTAATCTAATTGATTTATTAGTCAAATTTGGGCTCAATTTGACGCACATCACACTTCTTTAGAATCAAAATTGCACTTACAATTATGTAATGATTAGAAATATGAAAATTATTCATTTCTATTGCTGAACATGCAGTGCAATAAGAGTTCATATTTTAATCTGTAATAGTTATGGAAATTTGGTTTACAAGACGAGACGGGACATTTATTGAGAAGATATCCTCACTACTAATTTTGCACTAAATGTCCCCGCTTTGAGAATTGAAAGGCAACTCAAAATCAGAGATTCTTAATTAATTATTTGGTTTAAACCATGAAATTAAAACTTCTAATCTCGAGTTTCTCTCTTGATATCCACTGTGAAGCAAATGTTGAAACTAAATATGTGAATCAATTAAAAATTTATTTCACGTGTGCTGATGAAAGCAGCAGTTGATGCCGACACATATCCAAAAAAACTCCACTGTTATTGGTTTTCATTAAAAAGTTTTGAAAAAGTAAAAAATGTTATTTGAATATCTCTTATATAACTTTATTTGTCTGATAACGAAACACATTATCATGTGTTGAGCATCAGAAATGACTATTAGGTTTTAAATTGAAGGATGTTTAGTTCAGCTTTAGTTTACTTTAAAATCTTTCACTTTTTATAAATTTTTAACACTATAATCACGAATGTGCCCATAACCCTCAATACAACCCTTTGACTAACACATGAATCAGAATTTAAAAAATTTATTATTTCTAAATAAAAATATAGAAAACCCCAATAATTAGAGTTCAGCACTTGAATAGAACAGGAGTAGAATACTGTAATCAGACTGCTATAAGTTTTGATTCAATGTTGAGATCTAATTATGAACAAACCAGTGATTTTAAATCTAATCATAAATCTTTTTAATTTCGTAAGATATCAAATATGAAAACGTCGAATATGAAGGTGTAATATCTTTCTATTGATTATTGTAATCTGAACTTAGAGTCTTTATACCTTGAAATCGAGTGTTAATGAAAATTACGGTATTTTCCTCCTTCGGTATCTGTGTTTATTGTGGTATAAGTTATGCTTATATACCGTCAATCAAATTAAGGCAGATATTATTCATGCAGTGAATTTGAGTTAACTGGGATAATCATATTGAGAACAACGGTCATATTATATTTTATTTTAAAATAATTACTCAAAATTTGAAGCGATTCAAAAATTTAATTATATTGTTAAAAAAGTTAATTTCAATTTCAAACTTCTAAAGTGAATAACTCTTTAAATATCGTTAGGAGCGCATCTCTCCTACGCTTTTTGTTAAGCTCTTATTGGCCAGTCTTAAGTATTAGCATACGGTTCACATTAAGAAATTTTTGATCTTTAAAAATAAATGAAAAAATAAGAGCACTTTTTTAGACTAATTCCGCAGTGAATTGAGAAACTGTCGTGTAATAAGCAAATGTCAAACGAACGATTACCCCTAAAATGACTCTTCATGTTAGTTTTCGAGTACAGTATGTTATTTTCTGCTTAAATCAAATACTTGGGAGCACTCGATATTCTTATGGATATTTCAGTACAGATAGTGAACGCCTTATAGAACTAACACTTGAATACTTGAAGTATATTTAGTAATGATTTTATACATAATTCTAAGAATCAAGTATTTAGGGAAAGAAATATCAATAATGATCTGACTTATGCCTCTTTGATTTTCATCGCATTAAACCTCCTTATTTCTAATTAGGACCAAAATTTATGTTTCATCTCATATATCGAACAATGAGATATGAAAGTACTTTTTGAATATTAATTTTATTTCAAATTTTTAATCAAAACGATTGACTAAATTTTATTTTTTAATTAGAAAGCAAATGAAAAGTTGTTTGAATCTCTTCAAGTATAATAACCTAGAAGTTGATGTTGTATAGGGTGTCTCATAATTGATTCACAACAATCGAAAAGCGATTCTTATCGCTATTGTTCAACAAATATTTCGATTTTAACGATCGTTTTTTAATTTAACAAAAGTTATAAAAGTTTTAAAAAAATATTAGAAAAATTAAAAATACTATAAAGGCTATAACAGTTTGATACTGTTTTTCTAAAATTAAATAACTTTGATATCAGTAGTATGTTATATGAGTTGCAAATAATACTCGCAATTAGAGGACGAAATGTCACTCATTTTCGCAAAACGAAAGTGAAAATTAGAAAAATGCAGTGAAATGAAAGTAAATCATAAATTGATAAATCAGTGTCAAAGTGAAACGACAATAACGTTAAAAGGCTTTGTTCACAATTTTTCGTTTCCTTTTGCATACAAAATTAGTTTTGTATCATTTAAGAGTGTGATTACTGGTTGGCTGTTTTGAGTTGTTTCTGTTCTACTCTTTGATTTATTTCTGGCTTTAAATGATAAAAATTTATTAAAATATGATTAAAACGCGAGGCATTCCGTGTTAAAACCAATACTTTTACATATACTGATATACTATAGGGAATTATAAGACACCTTACAATCACTCCTGAAAATGAATGCAACGAAATAAGTTAGTGTTGATCTGGTGTTGATATACTGGTAAACTAGCATTTAATAGAACGAATCTCAAAGAGCATTTCGATTGTATGTCTTTTCTTCAAGTTTAGAAAAGAAATCAATTAATTTTTTCTGTAATATATAAAATGTCTTATCTCAAGATTCAAGTAAATAGGTTTGGTTCTGGTTTTGGTCAAATCATAAATAAGCTGTCAGTTTAAATATATGTCAGAAATGTTTTAGTTTTTTAATAAATTTTAAAATAGCTGTCAAGAAAACAAATTCATATACTTATAGTCATCAAAAAGATGACTGAAAATAAGAACTCATTGCGTTTTGAATTAAGTTTGAATAGAGGATGAATTCATTCAAATATGAATAGATATATATTTACTAAATTATTAGTTAATCTTCATTACTGTAAGTTTGTTAGCGATTATTCATTATCCTAAAGGTTTTCTTATCTGTTTTACGTAAAAATGAGTTTTTAACGACTAAACAGTTAGTTCATTGTCATTAATATTTGAATTTTTCTCTTTCCCATTACATGATATACACGTCACTGGATTTTCATGTATTTTTATATAACTTTGTTTTCTCAATTGTCTGTAGAATTGAATTGATTTCCATAATATAATATATATTCAAATTTCATTTTTCAATAATATCTTATAAACTTTGTACATTCGAAAACTTTTCTGTTATCATCTCAAAGTTCAATATTTTACTGTTTTTTCAAAATAATTCCAATTTTAGTTTATCTTTGACCTCAAGTGTTAATTCTGAAACACAGAGAACAGTCTTTTGCCGATTAAAAAGTTATTCGAGGAATCTATAGGATTCTGAGTATACCGACCCAACAGAAACCTGAATAATATGCAAATTTTAAATAGTATTACTTAAAAAATTTCAGTGTTTTAAGTCGTTTACCAAGTTTAATTCAGAATCTAACCTTTGGCTGCAAAAATTAGTGGCAAACCCTTGAATTTGTGAATTTTAGGGAAATAAAACCTACTTTAAAATGATTATGAACTGTTGTCATATACCCACTCCCACAAAGTTTCATGACATTCGGAACAAGATATAAAGTTCGGGAATTCCAAAATAGCCCCAACCCTAATATTAAACAAACAAATACAGATTTTCTCATTTTGAGAGAAATGAAAATATTTCAAAAGCAAAAGCCAAGTAAACGTCTTTATAATATATATATGACATCACTTAAGAAATTATTACAAAAGAAGATTCTATAAAGATTTTGCAAAATA
This sequence comes from Nanhermannia elegantula, assembly GCA_034699485.1. Taxonomy (NCBI): domain Eukaryota; kingdom Metazoa; phylum Arthropoda; class Arachnida; order Sarcoptiformes; family Nanhermanniidae; genus Nanhermannia; species Nanhermannia elegantula. The sequence continues at coordinate 16,987 of JAQGCH010000184.1, forward strand.
ACCAATTTTATTAGTACAGTATATATAAAATGCATATTTACTAAAAGGTTCAACAATTTTAATAAATTCATTTACGTATAAATTTCAATTTACATCAATCAATATTACAGTTCAAATTGTATAGTATAGTAAATTTCCATTTCAAATGAAATTATTCTGTTAGAAAATATTAAATTTAGAGATTTATTTTCTAAACATCAGCGTTTCTTTGCAATGAATCAGAAAATTTATAAAGAATTATAATTTTATACAAAAATGAAGTCAGGTTTTATTTTGACAGAGCACTTTTTTAATATGCATCGATTTAAATTTACGCTTTCATTAGTTTAAAATTCAAATAAACATTTGCATAGAAACTTCACTCATTTGCTTCATCTTATACTAAAATATTATACAGAAGTATTTAAACAGAAGCTCAATAAGTTTTCGTATTCAATCCAAGTTGAATCGTGAAAATTTGTGGAATCATAAGAATTAGTCAATTCTATTCAATATATTGAAGTTTAATAAAAAACTTTCTTTTATTTTGCTTTTTACTCAATTGTAGTAATAAAAGTAGAATTACTTTAAACTTTTTTGCAAATAAGAAAATAACATTGAACTTATTGCCAATTATTTTATTTGATTCAAATTATAAAATAGTTCTCTTGAATCATAGAACTTTCCAGAATTAAGTTTAATTACTCTGCATAATAAAAAATATTTAAAGCTATTTTAAATTAGATTAAAAGTATTCAATCAATTAACTCGCTCTATAACTTATATTGAAAAAGACAACATTTCTCTTAAGAAATTGAACTGACAGTAAAATGAAACGCTACTTAAGCAAGATTTAGAAGCCTAGAAACTAATGCGATTATTCTTTTCCAATTATGATTTCAAAATTATTTTCAAAATCAAACAAATTATAAATCAGCAAATTTTATCAAAATTTAATAATAAAAAATACGATAAATAATTTTAAGTGACAAAAAAATCAATTTTTATTTGACTAAAATATTTGTATTTTTTAAAAGAATGTCTAAACATATTTGGGGAAAGAAAGGGTATATAAGATACAGAAAATTTTGTCCACACTATCTTATAGTGTGTCAAAGATAAACGTTATACCGGTGACCCTTTTTTCGTCAAAATGGGGGGTTCAATTTTTAAAATTGAATTTTTGGTATTTTATAGTCCGAGAGAACGTAAGGCAAGACCAGATTCAGATTCTACGTAAAAAATACATAAGAATAAAGAGACATTTATACATTTCGGGAGGGGAACGGGGTTGAAAATTAATTTTAAAAATTTCTGGAAAATACCGGATAATCGGTTTAAGGGGTTCCTCGGCACTCAATCTTCAAATGTGATAAATCATTAGATTCAGTTTAACGAGCCGAGTAATTTGATACATAACTTGTCCATTTCTGAAGCTAAACGGGACACTTCGGGTCAAACCCCGAATTTTTAAAAATTAATTTTCAAATTTCTATTTTGTTGTTGAACAGAATAGAACTATTTTGCAAAAAAATTTAAAGAATTTGATACTAATATTTTAGATTTAGATTTCCTTCAAAGAGCGTAAAACTTTTCAAAAACTCTTTATTATTTGATATACAATTTTATGCTCAGTTCCAAATTTTCTTGTTTACAATGCTTTTGCCTTTTTGAAAAACTCTTATTACAAAAATTTCAATCTTATTTTTGTAAAAAAATTTATTACATTATTGCGGAATCACACACAGACAGACACACTGACACAATTTCTTTAATAATATAAATAATGTAAAATTATTTCTTTTAAATTATAAAACCAATGGAATTATTGAATATTTTTGAAATAGTTTTTGCTTCAAGAGTCAAATTTAGGTACAGGTAGACATAAATTTGCAACTTGGAATATCAAGTTTGTACATTTTATACATTAAAAATTTTTAATAAGTTGAATAAATAAGTTATTTGAGCATAAAAAATAGTTGTTACCTGACCCACACCTTCTTAATGTAGAATTTTTGAAAAAACTAATATATCTGTTTATTTATTAACAGCGCAATGTTTACAATAGTTCAATACAACAAATATACTTAAATTAATAAAATCTCAATAAAATTAATCAAAATATATAACTTTTAAAAAAGTTTTACCATGTTCTCTAAAAAGTAATGATCGCAGTAATTAAAAAACTTCAATACCTTGACTTATAGAAAATTTTTATTCTTTATTTTTTAAATAATGTATAAATTTTTTATTTATAATAAAAATAAATATCTACTGTAAAACAAACATAATTTTCTGGCTGTGAATAAATGCTAATAATTTTAGCTGATTTTTGCAGTAAAACTCGATTTAGTTTTAAACCCTATAAAAACCAAGATTTATAACACTGAGAAAAAGATTAAGTTTCGACAGAACCTTATTTGATGACACTTTGACTAGTTTTAAACATTATGTTTCACGTAAAAGAAATATATTTCTCTAATCGCTTAACGATTGTTTGCTTTATAATGTGAACGTGTAAACTAAAATTGAAAAATAACGACTATCAACAAACTTTTGCAATTAGAATGTGTTTACAAAGTGAGTTAAAATCATGTAAAAGAAAGTATTCCTCAAAGAATTACTTTTATCAATTCTGAGACAATTCTGTATACATTTCTGATCAAGATTTACGGCAACTTTTGTTTTAATAGATCTTTTTAGTAAACATAAATCATTGCATTTCAATCCAGTTATTGAGCTTCAAAATTAATATCAGAGCTATAAACTCATAGTCATATTCTTTAGACAGAAAACCTTACAGAGGGGACTAATATTAAGACAATGGGTAGTCTAGTATTTTAGTCTATTAGGAACATTAGTAAAGGTGAACCTTAATGTTGGATCGTTAAGGGATCAAATTGGTAGTTGTGAGCGGTTGTGAGTGAGGCAAATGATATCTCTTAAAGAGTTTCATTAACAAAAGCTCATGTATGGTAACAGTGATTTAGTCAATCGTTTTTCATTATTCTTCAACAATTTTGTGTCGCCTGCTGTACATTGCAATATAGAGTTCTCACATAATTTTATAATTGAATATTTTTATGCTTATTCATAATTCTTATATTGTATTCTTGAGATTTTTCAATACATGTCACTAACAATAGCGTCTATAATACAGAACAAGATCAATAAAAAATATATCAATAAATGGAAAATAGAATTTCAAAAATGAATAGTAAAGGAAATATTCATTGTGTGCGAATTGGTTTTGAAGAGTTGATTATTCAATTATGTGTTGTTATGAAATTGTATTTATCAATAGATAGACGGTGTGTCCAACTAAGAGCCTCTTAGCATCTGTTTATTAAGAAGCCGTCAAAATAATTAGATTTACGACCACACAAAGTGTCACTTCTCTCTTCTTAAGCCAATTGAGGAGAATTACTTTCATAACAACGAAGTTCCACAACAAGTATTATTGTATTACTTTATTAGTTGTGTTAACTCTCTGGCAACCAGATTAGTAAAACCACATTAATGAAGCGTTAATGTAATGTACAAAAGAAATGAGACGCTGACTAAACAGCATGTAAAACCAATTGTACACAATTAACTCAAATGATCTATTGGTCAAAGCATTCATTGGCATTCAATTCATTCAATCCATTCAATCAATTATATTTTGGTTGATTAACTTATCAAGTGTTATGTCTTTATTGAGCAATACCTTAGCATATTGTTGTTCTTGCAATTCAAGTATTAGTTGCGTTCGTGTATTATACGATTACACTTTTTGATTAGATCCTAACCATGCTTACCTGCACATCACCACAATTCTGTTTGTTTGAGCTGACAGAATGTTTATGTAATGCAATATATACCCAATATATACCATATACGAGTATACAATCTATGCAGAATATATAGGGTATCAATTTTATGCACTTAATTGGGTTAATGCTGCTTATCATAACTTTATGTCAACTTTAATAATTTCTAAGAGACATATTATCTGGTTTTTGGACATATCATAAATATTATATTGTTTAATAAGCATTGAATCTTCTATTTATTAATAAATCGCAAGAATTCTAGATTTACCCAAATGTATAACTTTTAGATGATAGAACTAAACTTGAAAAATATTATTTAATATTTACGGAAAGCTTTTCATAAGCCATGTTTCGTAAACATTACCGAATTATTCATAAACTCCACTATAAATATAGTTATATTAAAAATAATAATCTGATCTCATGTTTATGAAGAATTTATGTACTGTACCGTATATTATGAATGTGTTACTTAATGAACTTTACTTATTGTTTGAAAATTCTTCTCGTCATTTATCTCTATTAAAGTTATTATATTTTTAAAATAAAAGTTGAAACAGTAAATCGACTTTTTCATGATCTCACGTCAGCTTAATATGAGAACATCTGTACACTCACTCTGAAAAAGTTGTTCACTAATCCAGTGATAACATGAGATATGAGGTAAACATAAGATATTGAGACGTTAATGAGTTCTAGTATTGAGTGCTAAAGAGTATAAGTATCAGTTAGTAATGAGTTGTCAAACCCTTATGAAACCATCATTTCCTGGATTTCCCATAATGATAAGGAAGCCACTTTTTGGGAGTAGGTGTAAATATTATACTCTATTCCTAAATCTAACACATACTAGAGGTATAATTTATAACTTAAGACTAAGATATCAAAATTGCTTATAAAATATGATAAATATGTTTGCAAAAAATGATATGCACAACAAGAAAATTACTAATATATCTTAATCAGGCACTACTCTCTATTTTTGCATATCATGGATAAGCTTTTAATTTCAAATAATTTAGTTAAAAACTATAGCATAATAACTGCCTAATAGTTGATTTGTATTTTGCTTACTGTAAGCACTAACTAACGCTCATTTTTTAACATTAATGCATACGCCTTCACATCCACTCTTGTGTCACGTTTATTGTGAATCGAGATCGAAAATAATTAAACGCCTTTGGATTGTTTGAAAGTCACTTGTAATTCAACGAATAGGTCTTACAAATACTGTACTTTTCCGAGCATGTGATTTATGTGCGTTTGTTTGACACTGGCTTTCAAATAGTATTCTTTTCTAAAAGGTTTCAAAGGTATGAATCATCATAAGTGCAATTGAATGAAACTTCGAATTTGAAGAAAATAATTGATGTTTGATATAATCAAAATAATTTATTTGATAATTAAACACAATTTTTTCGAAAATAAAATTAAAAATCAATTCATAATGAATAATAGCTTTGGAGCAGTGGTTTTCAGTAGAGTAACCACATGTTCAGCCCTTAGTCCCCTTTGATTTTTGGAATTACAAAAATTTGATTTAAAATTAATTATTTCACTGCTTTCACAACAAATTTAATTAGTTTTTCAATATTTTAATTGAAATTGTTTTGATTGCATTAACTTTATAAAAATGGTATCAAAATGAAGTCAATTTTTAAAGGTTGACGAAAATTCTCATATTTCAATTAATTTAACATTAAGTTTATAATGCAACATATAAAAAATTGAAAGATGATACACAATCATTTTTCTTCCACAACTTGGTGGTACTCAATGGTTAATTGGGTTTTATAAAAGGTTGAAAGCCTTTACATGGAGGATAAACTGCATTAATCTGTAATAAACTATATTGTTTGCCTCTTTTGTACAATTTATTAAAAAATTATGACAACATTTGGGTTTATTGTTACTTATGCCAAATGAAGCGCCACACCCGAAGATGCATAAAAATCACGCTAGCTTCATACTCATAATAAGGACACGGAAAAAAAGTATTTTACCTATTTTTTTATCTTTCATGTAATCCATTCGGGAGTTAAATATGAGTCCGAATCACATCAAAATAAGTGATTTGAGACATATTTATAAATGCCTATAATTGCCTATTTTGAGGGTGCCTATTGCTTGATTTTTTTTATTGTTTTTTAATAGAAATCAATAATTTTTTAATAAAAAGAAAAAAGACTAAATATAATTTTTATCCTGAAAAATTGTCTTATAAATCAAATCAATTTTTATGACCTCTTGATTTTTTAAATTTTTTATTTTTCTACCCCCAAAATATCCGATTATTTTACAAATCTCTAACAATATTTTCAATATTTAATGTAACTTATCTTTATTGAATTGTTAATATATTCAATTTACTAAATAAATAATGTTTAATAATTAAAATTTTAAGGTACTATTAGTGCCTATTTCACAACTTTTTAGATACAATTAAGGGCCCCTAAAACTACATTTTAAGTAACTTTTTTTTCCTTAATTATTATGACATAGGTATTAGATTTATTCCAAAGATACAACTCTTAGAATAAATAAACCAATGGAATGATAATGAATTGAAAAATTATTCATTTTGAACGTTTCAAGTCTAAAAAATTTGATGTACCGGTAATAGGATCCGGGCCTTTAAGCTTCCAAACAGTGAGCTTTTAATTTGGCACTTAATAATGCTGAATATGAAAAAATTGGCAAAATTTTTGATAAAAAAATCATTCAAATATTTATAACTTTTCATTGATAAAAGAGTTTTAATAAATAAAAGTTCAAATTGTATCTTACTGTATATTTCAAATTTGATTATTAAAGTATTACTAGAAGGGTTCGCCAAGCCTCTTCGTGTCAGGGGGGTGGGGGGTAAGTCTAAAATTTTTTTTAAATTCTAGTGGGGGTGTGTAAAACTCATTGGATTTGATAGGCAATTTTTTAGGAGTTAGGAAAAATCTTGGGGGGTGTAAAACCCCCAGCGCCCCCGCCTTGGCCAACCCTGATTACTAGTATTAAATGATAACTTATACAACTTCTTGGTACATTAAATTCAACGAAATACAAATTCATTGAAATAGATTTCATAAAACTAGATAAAATTATTTTAATGGTCTATAAAAGACCATTACGTTATTATATCTAATCTGAATTTATTTTGAACATTACAAATTTTTATCTCAAATTTTATTTACATTTAATATAAGCTTAAAAGTTAACCTTAAGATAATGCGCAAAATGATCTTATGTTCTATCAATAGTATCCTGAATAATAAGTTATAAGTCTCATCAATTGTCTCGTTTGGTTAATGGACTTTCTGGTGACTCTATGAAACACCATCTTTACATTGGTCTGTTTTAAACACTGAAACTACATTAACCTAACAATGATAGATGAAGTAAATTGGAGTCACCAAAATAGAATGTGTGACTCAAAGAATATTTAATATGTATTTAACCATAATCTTTAATCAAAAGTATTTCAAATCTGAAAGTACTCTAAAAAATGAATTCCAGATTTAAATGAAAGATAATAACATTAAAATCTGTGTGAATTTATCAGATTGGGTTCTATATAAAGTTAGAAATGCAATGAGTTTGTCACTATATATAAATTGTTTTTTTAATTTATCAAAATTTTAACTTTAAGTTTTTCAAATAGTTTAACATTTTTTTAAATACTAAGAGTAAAATAATTGCAACAATTACTGTCTTTTTAATGACAAAAATTAATTTAGATTAACTCAAATTGAATTAACATATATTTTATTCATTTGGCATAAATACAAGCGTGGATTTCACGAACATATCTCAAGTCATCAATTGTTATACAAAAAAAGTTTATAAATTCTAAATTAAATAAAAACTTAAATGTAAACAAGTTATTAACTTGTTTTTTGAAGATTTGATTACTTTTCTTATACTTAATGATAATTTGTTATAATTATTTGTAAAAAAAAGTTTTCACACTTTGTATTTTAGTTACATTTCTAACATTTTCAATGAATTTAAACATTGTATCCCATTCTCAATGAATTATTTCATTCGATACCTATTTCTGGACTAACTCTACTATTTTTATTTTCCTATCCTGTCAGACATTGATTTAAGCGCTAACTCTCTAAGTCTTTGTTCGTAATCTGAGTCATTAAATCTCATCACTTTTCTCTCCACTTTCCTATTCTGTTAGATTGAGTTTTGTTTGAAAACCAAACAGTACTAAAGGACTCTAATATTGGCAAAACACAGGTTTTATAGAGCGTTAAAATTGTATTCTTGTCAGCTTTACAAAAATTGACTCTTAATATATGATTTTCTGATAATACCGGAATACCATTCATATTATTTTTGAAGACAATTTCATTGCAAAGTCATTAATGTACGTAAAAAATTTATGCATTGAAAAGCATTCAATTGAATTGATGCACAATTTACATGAGAATTGATATAAAATCCTTATTTTATTTTTTTGATATTTCCTTTGACAGAAGTGAAAATCGAAAAAACCTCAAATCGATTTATAGGTATTTTTTAGCACAGAGTTCGAAAATTAAAACATATTTTGACTCAAACAAATACCTTTCAAGTTATTGAACTCTCTCAGTTACTATTGTTTATTATAACGCTTATTCCGATCAGTAGTTTTATATGGATTTTTAGTTATTATACAACATGACAATTATGACCTAAAATACCTTTGGAATCGGTTATTACACACTCGAACTGTTTCCTATAAATAATAGGCTATTATTTAATTTTAAGCCTTGAATAAAAGCTTTGTTTGTTTACTGTTTAAATTGATGAACGGTTAGCATTATTTGAGAACAACTGTTGAAGTTTTAGAGTAGGCTAACACTCAAGTACTTCATTTTCTATAAATTGAGTTTTAGTAATTTTGTCTAATCTAATAAATTACTAGTATTTTATTGACATAATTCTGCAAAATATCATAATCACTCAACTCGAATATCAGTTTAATCAGAACATCAAATTGCATATAATATGGTGAGACATATATCCAATGTAATGCACTATAAAGTACTTCATAGCCTTCATAGAAAACAAAGAAAATGTTTATCAAAGCAATAAAATAAAGTAAATTTTTGTGTATAAATTGTGTCGTATTAAAGAATCATAAAAGGATTCGTAAAATTTGAATAAATTTTATTAACAAGTTCTTATATTTAAGACCAAACCAGCATTACTTTGGATAATAATTTTCTTTTTATTGAATCGAAAGAACGCGATCTGAACTAAATTCCATTATAACATATAACATACCCTTATAAGGAAAGGTTCACTACAATGCTTTGAGTTGCAGATGAGAGTTTTCGAGCTTACATAAAATTCTACTTTATTTCTACTCGTGTTTTAGCTTAAATGCACAATATTTATAGATTTTTCCAGAATTAGTTTGACCTCTAATTAATAGATATTTAATTAAAATTTTTAATTATTCATTTTTGAAAAGTATACATCAATTTTTAAGAACCTTTCCATTTTAATAGAATCAATCCTTTGAGAGATATTATAATAACTTTTTCTCGACTTAAGATAAAACACTTTTTGGATCCCAAAGAGAGCAACTATTGAGTGTTTTTTACGGAGTTTATCCGATAATAAAGTAATTTGTTTATTCGTAAATATATAAAAGCACGCAGAGTGTCGACAGAATGTTATTACAGTATTGGTTATAAAGTTAATGTCAGAATATATGGTATAATAAACTGTACTTACTTTGATGCTCTACAGGTAAAAACTTCCTTTTCATCTGTAAATGTCAACGAGTGTACACTCATATGCAAAACCCCTGAACCTGGTTTTAAGCAATTTTTTGTACTAAATATTAATGAAATTTTTTTTTTATGTACAACACTTTTTAAACAACCTTTGCATAAATTGTTTTAACATTTGGTGTTACCATCGAAATTTAACAAGCTCAAATGTTGCCAGAAAAAATTCATAGATATTTCAATAAATCTGATGAATGGAATTGATAGTAATTAAAAAAATATTCGATACGTATATTTTTGTTTGGCTCAAAAATGATCCGCTCAAAAGTTATAGGACTTTAAACTTGAAAATTTCAAAAATTTATCTGAGTCTAACCAACCAACCACACAACTTATGGTTTTGAAATTGGTATCAAATGAAAGATTTTTTAAGTTCTTTCCAATTATATTCTATAATGTAAACAAATATTAATTTTTTCACTATGGAAAGATATCCCTACGTATCACTAGACTTACTTTTCTTTGTTTGAGTGGCTGTACGATAATTAATAATAGTTTCAATGTTTTTGCTAAAAGATTAATTTAGTTTCACATTAGTTTCAGATATCTTTTAAACCATTTGTTAGTTTCTATATATACTTGTATTCTATTTATTTTAATGGATAAATGGTATATTACCAGAAAACATAAATTATATGTACAAACTTGAGCCCTAAGAGTGATGAAGTTTTTGTTATAGTTCCCAAAACTCAAATACAATTATGGGATAAAAAGTTTTTATATAATCCATCTTCTGTTTAGTAGTCTTTCAATAAGAATATGAAATTTTAAAGTTTAATAAACTTTTAAGTTCATAAAAATTTGAAGTTTAATAATATAAAAAGCTTTGAATTAATAAAGATTTCAAATATATTTCAATAGTTTAATGCAAAACCAAATTCTATTGCATTACATGAAAAATTAAATCATTTCTTTCTAATATTTAGTTTGCGCCCAATTTTTTAAAATTATTTAAAAATTTAATAAAAATATTTTCAAAGTGAGGCAAATTTTTAAGATTAGATATGATTTTACCTTTAAATAAGATTTCTTATATTCAATATTTAATTAAATTTACAATTTTAAAGACTAAATAAAATAAACTTTCTTTATAGTTTTCGGAATACACTTTTAAACCCTACAAATTCATAGTCTGTAAATCACTTTAATGTATTTATAAGCGTACACTCGAGTCTCGATTTTATGAAATTTCAATATTATAAAAATTTTAGAATGATTTGGTTGGTTCTCTGTCTATTTTATGAGTTTTTCACATTTATGAACAATAAATCACCGAGTAATCCAAACCTCTGTATTACATTCTTTACTTCAACTTAATGAACTAACTTTTCAAGAAATGAGAAATGAAATAAGATAGGTACGATTAAAATAATGTATTATTTCATTTTAAATATAAAGTAAAGTTTTATTTCAATGTGTTTCTATTATTTTGTGTTATTCTTTTAATCATTATTTTAATTTACATAATGTTAAAAATTGCCGAAAATTTTTTAATTAATAAACTTTTAGAGAAAGTAAAACTTGTAAAACAATCTAAAATTACACATATTTTTGTTAAAAAGTAATTGAATTACATATGATTTTATGAACAAATTTCTTCATCCCCTTCCAGCTCATAAAATCGAGACGCGAGTGTATAATATAGATAAGAATCTGAGTACCACTTATCTATTTTATACAATTTATTACAAATAAAACTTCTGTATCTTTTTTGATCAAATGTGTTATAAATTCTCAATAAGTTCGCTGTGAGCTTAAGCGCAATTTCGAGGATCTTATATATCAATTATGAGCTTTGCAGAGCGCGCTTCAAGCGCAGGCACTCCATAAGAAGCGCAGCTCAAGCTCTAGCATAATCTCAGACTCAAAGCTCAAGCTCAAAGTCCAGGCACTGCGCTTCAAATATAGAACAAAAATGAACCCAAAAAACATAAAAATAGAAAATTTGATAATCAGATGAATTATAAAATGGAAATAGAAAAACATTGCTTTGAAGCACACTTTTGAAGCGTCTATGAGCTTAAAGCTCGAGCTTCAAGCTCAGCCAAAGCGCTGGAAACGCAGATTTTCGGGCTCATTGAGATCACTAGTTATAATATGATTGTTACCAACAAATCTGATTATGTGATATCGAATATCCTCTCGAATATAACTAGTACTCAACAATAAAATTGTTTTTTCAATGATGTTAGTTCATTGACATTCTAGTAAAAGGTGAAAATAGATAAGAGATTAAGTGCTGTAGAACTCAGGGGAAATTTTCTATTATTATTATATATTCTTTACTCTGTATTCTTTACAAATAAGACAATGAAATACAGTATACTGTAAAACAAATATGTTTAAGAACTTTAAGTTAATTTATAACTTTAAAATTCAAAAGTATACACAATATTATACACAAATTTTACATTTGTTGGTATTCGACATCTCATTACATACATGAAATAGGCTTTTTATAGTTTTTTATACTTATTTAATAACTTTTATCGTTATTATGGGATTAATAGAGTTAGTTATGGTGAATGAATATATCATATAAATGAAAATTTTGTCAAAACTAAAAATACAAAAGTAATAAGAATAGCGGTATCTATTGATTTCAGCCTTACTTTCATCTTAAAGTGATGCGAATACATTTGACGTCAACGAAAGGTCATCATATCATTATTTTCATTATATCTTTTAAGTGATATCTTTCGCTTTCAAGTTTTTCATTTCAATTGTATTTCGCTTTCGAAAATCAAAATTATTCTTCTCTTTTCATCTAAATTTCGATTTAGAAGAGCGAAACATTATTTTTATTAACTTATTTTTAATAATTACAGAAAATAATTCATAAGATTCTGTAAATAACTGATACAATTTGATTCGATGCTCTTTTCATGAGTTATGTAATGGTAGGGCTGAAAGATTGATTCAGTTGCAAAAGAGGTGGAACTTCAATGAAAACTGATTCTTAATTATAGTGATTGCGATACGGATTTCATTTTCCTTAACGGCAGTGACTTGAATAGAATAATAGCTGTAATTGTTCTACTTTTAGTATTCAAATCGCTTTTCAAGCAAAAAAGTAAAAAAGGTGAAAATTATAACTTAAATACAGTATTGTATAACCTTTTGTTGCTTTTTATTTCTCAAAATTTCAGTTATGAATAAATTGAAATCAATCTTTACATTAAGTTATGCGTTACACATAACTCGTTAGTGTTATATTCAATTTTTGTTCTAAAGACAAACTGTATTTTTATGATCATTACAAATGAATGCTATGACGCAGAAAAGGCTATCTCGAGTTAATGTGTTTTTCGGATTTTTATAGAATCATGTAATTTAGCTTATTTTTATCATATGGTCAAAG
>JAQGCH010000185.1:0-29916 GCA_034699485.1 Nanhermannia elegantula
CTAAATGAGTAATTCTGTCAATTCAGTTGATATATGAATGAAAAAAGAGTAGAAGAAGGAAAAAGTGATGTGCAGTAAATTTTGAAAGGCATTCGAGATTATTATACATATATTATATTAAAGGAGTACTATGTGTAATACATTTCCGCTCTTGTAATACATTTAGAGATCATAAATTAGGTCATAAAAGTATCAAATCATTATTTATGTGCACATCAAGTCTTCTTCGGAATACCTAAAATTCACTAAATTAGGCAGAAGTACACTCTTAAAATTTGTCACTAACCATATATCTGCATATAAACTACTCGAGACAATATTTTGTGAATATTTTCTATAATAATTAAGTTCACGAAAATTATATTAAATTTTCAATGGATGAGTGTTTTAAATTATTATTTATAAATATATTTATAATCTAAATATCTTTGATAACTCTTTTATCATAAAATGCGACCTCATAGCAATAATTAGGGGTCTCAATTTGATTTGAGCCTGACTGAGCACTCACTCATAAGCCAATGCTGAACCTGAAATTTTGTGGTTCATACTTATTAAGAGCTCGTATAAATCGGTAAAAATGAAGTCAGCAAACATTTGTTGCTTTTATAAATTTTTAAAAGTAAAATGTACTGTACAATGAATTATGAATATTTCACCATTTTTTAACATTAATATATGATGAGGATTAACAAAGTCTAAAATATAGTGTTACGATTTATTTTTAGGTTCAAATTTTACATAAAACTATAGTTAGATATTGTTTTTAAAAAAAATATTTTAGTGAATAAAATTTAAAAACAAACTCTACTTCAGATGCAAATCAAAATAATCATAATCTGAATATATGATTAATAAGAGAGATAATAAATCCGATCAAAATTGAGTAAAAAACAAATAGATCCTCAGTAAAAGTAATCCATTTTTGCAGTAAAATTTTTAATAACTAATAAATCTTATATATGTTCAGAGTTGAGTTATGTATAAAAAATGAGTTTCAAACTATCCAAAAATAAAAACATTATTTGGCTTAATTAAATATATTAGTTATTAAAATATAATTGATTTGTGCATTTACTTTAATATGCACTTTAATACTTTCTTTGATTTTTCTAAGTTTATAAATTTAGTTTAGTTTCTTCTTTTATTCTAATGTTTATAATTAAATTAATTTAAACTCTAAATAATATAATTTAAAAATAATTATTCATATTTGAAGTTTTAAAACTGTCTTCCTTTCAAATCATTTCAATGCAATTAAATGTATATAAGTTTAAGCCAATCGTTTTAAGCACAACAAAAGTAAAATCTGGAACTAGACTATGGCTGTGGGACTATGAACTATGGTAGAGACAAACATAATGGAAGATATATTACAAGAAATAAGTACTCTGTACAAAAATAAATGAAAGCATACTAAAAGTTCTGGTGTTGCCCATTGATTTGTACTACAAGTATGGTTTCAAATGCTGTGAATGTCCAGTTGGGCTCATAGTTCAGGTTTACAAACCAGTCGACTTCAGCCGTTGAATGGTGGATTAATCGGGATCACTCTTTGAGCTACTCATACTGCACACTGGATTTTCCCATTTACAGACTGATCATTAAAGTATGCTTCGGTTCTCACGAGAGTTATTCATCAAATCTGAACAACTGAATGAATTTTTTTTTTGCATTCGTCTTACTCTAAAAATAAGTATATTTAGAGTACTAGTGATTGATAGAGGACTTGATTAAGTTTCTGTTAAGTTAAATATAAAAGCTAACGGTTCTGCTGAATCGAAACTGTAACAAAAATACTCAATTTCTAGTAGAAAGTTGAGAAACAAATTGACCGAATTCTCTGATTATACAGAAAAGTCCAAAAAATTGAACCCATGCAGAAATTAGTTGAAGTTGCATTCATTAGTCATTCTTTTGATAATTTGTTAGTCAGTGGGGCTTTTGGTCATTCAATGTTTGAAAGGCAAAAAGGAGGAAAATCTTTTTTGAGCACCGCATGGGGTCATCTCATGATTAAAACCTCCCATCTTTAGACACATGACTAATTGACCATTAGTTCGTTCACTATTTGAGACTGAATGGGCATTTGTTTGACAAAATTAGTTCCTATTAAGCGAGTGACAAAAGTGGCGTAAAAAGTGGTATAAGTCGTGCTTCAATGCTTTCATTTGCATAATATTTACAAATTGGAATCCATTTATTTTGTATTGCTTTCTATGCCTGAATTAACTCAAATGTTAGGAAATGGTTGCAAATCGTATGGAAAGAAAGAAACAATAACAATAAAAATTTATTACTTGGAATTAAGCATTAAATATATCTCAAATATATTACCGAAAGAAAAACACGAGTACAGAAAGCGTACTATATCTATGTTTTATGGGTTCCATTCAAATAATTTAATACTTATATATTCAATAAGTAATAACTATTTTCTATTTCTTAAGATTAACACAAGGATTAAAAGCAGAAGAATTTCTGATTATGTCCAAAACCACAAAAAATAAAATTCTTTTAATAGAGGCTATAACTTTCACGCTGTTTAATGAGATATTAACACATCACAAAAAAAAGTTTTCCGAGTACTTCAATTATTAGAATAATATTCCGGTGGCATTGCATTCGTGAAAGAATTATACCAATAAATAACTCGTGAGAGGTCTGTGTCTTAATAAATGGTTTGAAAGCTTTGCTTTTAATTGTAACACTAAAAATCACAGCATGAGACACAATTGACATTTTTGTGAGACTTTTGCAAAATAAAACATATTTTAGTGTTGCCTTTTTGAAAACATTGGGCGAAGTACTAAAGCATAAACAACATCATATATTTCTGTTTTGTCTGAATCCCATTTTAGTGACTGAACTCTCTTATTGCGTAACGCTTTGGAGTACAAAAATTTGACATAAATTACATTTAATTAACATATTTGTCGAATTGTCAAATAAGAATACTTTTCAGAAAGAGATCAATTTGATTGCTCTTAGGCTTACATTAGTGTTGATCAGAAAATATTTTTGCTAATAATAAAAACGAAATGGCAATAAAATTTGCTTTCAAATAAGGATTTAACGGCAAACTACTGAACATGTTTGAAGCACTTAAAGCCATTCAAATCATAATCTGGGATAAAAAATGCACATTAAGTTGTTTGTCAAATCAGAATAGGAATGAAATGGATATATGCTCTCATCTAATGCTTAGACTTTCATTCCTCTTAAAACCGAACTCAACCAACAAATCACCGAAGGATTATGACTTAATCCGAGTAATAAAACGAATCTGTTTGCGAGGATATATGTAACTAAAACTTTTCGCTCTTCAATCAACATTTTAGAATATGTAATGCTCTAAACAGAAAACTCTCAACTGTTTAACTTTCTTTTCTTGGAAATTCTTTTTTAGAATTGAAATATATTCACAATAAAGTAAATACTCTTAATTTGAAAAAAAGTGCAACAGTCTAAAAATTTACATAAACTACAGAGATGCAACCGTTTCACATTCTTATACTTCAATATGTATAAGAGATCAAAAGCTAAATAAGACAATTATGAAATATTCATCATCACAGCTGTCATATAACTATAAATTTTTGAGGCGGAATATAAACCAGTGAACAGGTGCCAAATGCAGATATGTGTCTGCTCAGTAAGTTGTTTAGCATTGGGCTCGTTTATTGAGGCAAAATTTGCATTTATTATTTTATTTCTTTTACTCTATAGTGAACGCCATAGAATATGAGCCATTTGTATAAATTAATCGTAAAAATAATGGTATATCAATAGAATTTTATTAATGTATTAGACTAAATTTCCTTTAATGAGCACTTATTATATCATTTATTTATTACTGGAGTTGTTTTCAATAGATTTATCTAAAACTTTAAAAAATGTGTAAACAGTGTTGAGCATGACCTCATTATACCTGAACTTAATTTTAAGATTTAGAGGTGAGTTACTGCAGGGACAGAGAATGGCCCAGAGGAAAGGTGTCGGACTCATGATCGAAGGGTCGTGGGTTCGAACCCCGGATTCGAAACTGTTTTTCTGCAAAATATTGGCCACATATTCGTTGTTTTATAACAATCCTATGGCCCTTAGCGTTCGCCCACGCTGACACGGGGTTATCCCTGTAAAAATCTCATTTTATCATGTTTTCAACATGAACTCCAGTGAGATCTCCTCTCATTAGGGAGTTGGCTGAAGAAAATTTTTTTTACTGTATCCGCCTAAACAGCATTGAGATAATGTAAAAATATTAAATTAACTTTAATATTTATAATCATAACCCAGAGAAACAGAGCAGAGGCTTTTTTAAAAATATCTCAATTACAAAACAATTGTTTTAAATTTGAATAAAACTGATTTTGGATTTTTCATTGAAAATTTTGAGAATATTTCGAAATTGAGTATAAATAAGTATTACCAGTAAAGCTCACAGCTTTAGCCAAACAACTCTCGAATAAACTTGAATTTTACTGGTAATGACTTGCTTGAGATGAGATAATATCAACTCGAGCTCACGCCTAGATCATGGTCTTAACACTCCAGGAAAAAGTAAAATAATATTTAAACTTTGAATAACTTTGAATAGAAAACTAATATATAAAGAATTTATTTTATGCCAATCTTTTGTTGGCCTCTTTTTGATAAAACTACGATTGAATTTAAGAATGTGTTTCATAATAGCAATTTAGATATTTATTCTCTTGAATGGAAGACTGAAGTGATTGTATTGTATTACTGAAAGGCTTTATAAGTTAGCATTTAGTTATTTCTTATAAATAAATATTTCCAACAGATTAGAACATCACGTCTGTAGCTTTCATGTCCATCATTTGCGCACAAGATTCTTACTGTCATTTTACGATTGAATGGCACTGTATTTATTAATCCCACCCGATGTGAAGAATTTACAACAATATTTCCTTTTATTGCAGACAATGAACTTTTTTGCTAATCAATTTATAACCTAAAAATTTGATATATTATAGTCTTGTATCGAACAATTTTAATAAAACAGATGCTCTTCATTTTATTCATCAAATACTGCATTAATAAGTGCTAACTATTAATAACCATTATGTTTAAATGAGTTTAAATAAAATAGTAACTTACAAATAGAGCTTAGACTGTGTTGAATAAACAAATGTATTTTTAATAAAATGAGACTCTATTACATTATATACTACTGTACGTAAAATATGAAGTCAGATTATAATACGGCTCTATTATGATTGATAAAGCTATTCGTTTAACGTTTAAGCTATTATTTGATTTGTTGTGAGAAATCAATTATAGATATAAAAACTCGTATCTAGAGCTAAAAGAAATCGATAGGAGTCAAAGCAAAACAATTTCCATTCAAATAGCATTTAATAAAATCTTATCTCAATTTTGAAAAACGCTTCTTATTTTATTGCTTTCATGAGTTCGAGTTCAAAGTTATAAAAAATAAATATTTTTCTGTGCATTATTAGTTTTTACGATTATTTCTTAATATTTTGCTCTAAAACGCAATCATCAAAATAATGGTAATTATCTATCGACTGAAAAAGCATAAAATGATTTACCTTTATTAGTCTCATAATAAACATGAATAAAATGTTAATTAAACTTAAACTAAGTTAATAATGAGATCAGACATTTCAGTCTCATTTGACTTTTAATAAAGTCATCAGAAATTATGTTAACAATATAATGTTCGTAATTATAATATAAAACAACAATATAATAGCTAGAGTTAAATTTATTTTCTTCGGGGATTTCAATAATTTATCTAAAAGTAGTGATACTTTAAAAAAAATAAAGTTATGATTTTAAAACATTTGGTATAAACATAATTTTGTACATTTATTTGAATGCGTAATTTCTATTAATATGATTAGATGCCAGCGCAAAAAATTGAAGAGAATATTATTAGAATAGAGTTTAAGTATTTAGGTTTTAAAAATCAAACGTTTACCAAATTATATATATATCGATGAATTTCTAATGGAATAGTATTTATAATTCTATATTATTTATTAAAACTAAAATAGTTCCAACGACATAGTTAAAGAAATAGAAGAGATGACTGATAGTAAAAATTGGTCGTTTATCCATCTGTAACATAGCATTAATTAATGTCTAACAAAAAATCTTTGGTCTTACTGATCACAAAAACTCCACCCTTTTGATGTATAATTAGTGAATATAATTAGCTGGTATGATATGCAATAAATTAAATATTGAATTTATGCGAAATTTTTTGCTTATATTATTGCAAGTAATTTAGAGACTCATATAAACATAGACTGCTTTAAGCGACACGTCTATGGATTAGAAGAAACAGCAATCAATTGAGAAAATAAGTTATTTAATAAACTTAACACAGAATTATGATCTCCTGTTTTATTAGGAAATGATTATCGGCAATAGTTTTTACAATCATTCAATCAATGAATTTATTTAAAGGCTTTATACTATAGAAAGCGCAATATAAAGAATTAACGGACTCTCTAAAGTCAAAAATGTCAGCTTTGTATTACCCAAAGATAAAGTGAAAAAAGCCCCGACGACTGACATTCTGATTTATTTCTATTCCCCAACAACACAAGTGAGTGTCTTATTTGCATGAGAGAGCTTGTGATGCGAAACCTGAAAATTGTGATGAAAATAAAATACTATAAATAGTAGTCATAACTTATACTGATTTGTTTCATAAGACAAAAAACTGCTCAAAAGAAATCGGAGAACTTTAAGAGAACCTATCCCTCAAAGGTGTTTAGAAAGTTCCCAAAAGTTGAGTCAAATATCATATAAATGCATATCATCTAAAATGATTGCAGAATTTCATGATTTAAATATGCCCTTAAAATAAATACTTTCTTTCAATATACAGCGATTAACCCATGAGGGAAATTATGATGACTCTGTTGGATGTTGAAAATGTAAATTTATGTTAATAGAAGTCTCAAAAAGATCAACAATCTTATTGCGACTCAACATAAAAGTTGAATTTATATTAACTTATAAGAAAAATTTATGAAAATTAATCGCTTTATATTGGCTTTAACTTTGTCGCTAATCATTTAGAAATTATATACCAGTGCTCTGCATAATGATTCACAAAAATTGCATAATCCAGACATTTACTGTATGCAGGAATTCAACATAACTTTAAAGTTACAAAATTGTATTTCTTGAAACTTAATTTTTTTAACAGAAAGCATAAACAGAACATAACATTTCTTCAAGAAATACTATATTTATATTGATATATATGAAAAATAATACAATTACTACGACTAAATGATTTGCTACTCGCATATTATACTCAAAGCTCATTTAAAGAAGTGCCACAAAGATCAACTAGAAAGAGATCAGCTGTACTTACTTTTACAGATGAGAAGAAACTTTGATTTCCTCAATATATACTGTATTCTGTCTTTAATCTGAAAATGAAAAATAAATAGACAATTAATCTTTTGTAACATGAAATTCAAAAAAAAAGAAATCAGTTCACGAAATAGTTTAATTCATTTAATGATTTTGATAACAAGAGAGCTTTCAATATAGTCTGACATTAAATAATACTTCAATTATTTAATACAATTGAATTGAAAAATACTGATCCAGTTTGTTATTTGATTGAAGTCAAGGCTGCTTTATTAGAAAACTGACAAACAAAGAATTCAAGTTTTAAATTTCGTAACTATTAAACAATATTGTTTTGATAAATAGATAGTATAGTTCACACATTTTAATCTCTTACTCTAAAATTGAATTGGCATGAAATCTAATCATTTAAGCTATTATTGTATAGAATTCAAAATCAAAACAATAGAAATCGATTTGAATTAAAATGATTTCTTAATCATTGAGTGCGCTTTTGAATTAAATGGAAACAAAAAACTCAAATAATAGTCCTTCGGAAATAAACGTTAACACATATTAAATTCATAATAGAATAATGGGATGAAAACGACAAGAAAATAAATGCATTCATTTTGAAACAAATTAACAGAATCAGGAAATTGAAAATAATTGACACAAGACCTCAAAGTGCTTTATAAAGTGCACATCACTTGAAGATACAAATTATAGTATCGAATACAAGTTCACGAATTCTCACGCGTTCACAAATGGCAATACTTGTATTAATCAATGACGCGATCAATTAATCAATGACCCAAATCGAAAGAGTGACCGCAATGGTCAAAGTCAGAACAATTTGTTGCATCCGCGGCAGATCCCATTTCCGCCGTCCGTAGAAAGTTAACGACAAGACGCCTCTTAATTACCATTTACTAGAGAGGGAGAAATGATTGATGAACGATAGCCTATTGTCCATTTGTATGACTCCCACTCGGGAAAAGCTGTTCAACACATGGATTATGATGTAGTATTCATATTCGAGTTGGTCAACGTACACATTAGACTACTTTGAATATTATATTAATTTTAAAGACAATCCTTTAAAATAATAGTTCATAAGACGGGATTAATAATGATAATTGGTTGCAAGGCCTCAGATCAAAAGAGATTGTATTTTTTCAAGAATTGGTTTAAAAAATAGAATCAAAATCTAATAAATCGAAAACAAGATTTATTTTCATGAAGGGCTCTAACAAGACGATAGTGTTAGGAAAGTTTGAGTAACAAACCGTAACCGATTAACTGTAACCAATTTATTGGAATCAGTAATGGCTATCATTTGCAGCGAGTATGAGATCACCGTCGAAGAACACATAAAACATTTTTTTTCTGTTAATTTTGTTCTGTAAATAAATTTGATTGCTATCAGTTTATCAGAAATAGTTTACAAACAAGTGGAGAGTATTTGAGATATTTTTTCTTCTCGATTCTTATTTGACAGAAATTAGCGTTTAAGCAAAAAATTCCATTTGAAATGATTATCACATAATGCACATAAGAAGGAACAAATTTATATCAGTTATATTTATGAATACCTATTTATCTTTTAAATTTATTACTTCTTCAGCCGCTTCTTTAGTGTCCTGTCGGGATATGCCTTAAATCATCAGTAAATTAAGCAATTTGTGGCCGAACACACGTTCACCACATTTCGTGGCAAAATCTTTTATTACTTTTAGAGCTGTGAATGCAAATTCTTTCTAATTGCTGATTTGCTTCAGGCAATTATTGCATTTTGGGTGACCCTTAACTAAATTATAGAACCAGAATCAAAATGCACACTAAATTTCTCAAAAATTGCCATTAAATTGTTTAACAAACTTTAAATACTCTTGAGATTAAATAATTAATATTAATCAACACTTTATTATATTTTGAAATTTATAAATTCACATAAATATAAAATATGATGGAATTATAGTCTTGTAATTATTACACGATTTAGTAATTTGTATTAGAATTAAAAGCTGAGGCTTTTAATTAATAATAATATTAAAGAGTGAGACCAATAATTATGTATTTAGTTAAGTACTCATATATTTGGGCATTAATTTCGAGTTAACTCACCTGAAAAATGTCTCGAAAATTCAATTAAAATATCCTTAATATAAATCACTTATAATAGTTGGAAATATATATTTCAGAGGTTGCGGACAGTACTTAAGATAACATAAATGGATTTCTCTGTAAGATTTATTTTATGACATTGGGTCTGACCAAAGATAAAAGTGAATTGGTTTTAGAAAAACATTAATTCGAGAAACAGACCAATTCTTTAAAAGTTCAATCTATACAGCGATGCAATAAAAACAAGTAGAGTTCGTTTAGTATGCAAATGTCAAAATGAACCGACATATGAATTGCCCGAAAGCCAACAATGTCTCACTGGAATGAATTACAAATTTTACAAAACAGTTTTGGTGTTTCGCTTCAGTGCATTTTTTTTATACGTTCACCCTATTCTATAGTATTGAATAAAGAAGAAAATCATATTCAGGATTTGTAAAAATCTGTTCACTTAACAGACATTTGGTACAGCACTAAACATAATTTCTTTGCAGTTAACGCGTCGCTGAAAAATACAATACTTGAAAAGACAAAAAAGACGATTTATACTTTATATTTTTAAAATGGAGATTTGCAATAATATATTGCCAATAAGACTATCAGCAAAATAAAGTAAAATTTCATTTAAGAACAGATAAGATTTTTCATAGCAAATCATTATTCGTAAAGATTTGTCAAATAAAAAACGATCAAAGAATAGATTTCTTGTTAAAAAAAATTGTGACTCAACACAAGAATAAAATCTCAAATTTTAAGATCTGAAAAGTGTTATATGCATTTCAAACTTTTAATTAATATGTGTTAATATTTAATTATCTTAAAGTTGATTCAAAAATTTAGGAAATAGTGAATACCCATAATAAATAAATGGAACAATTGTGAACTAATTTTTGTCTCACTAAATGATTATCAATATATTCGTTAGTATTGTTTTAAAATAGTGTAACCCATTAAAATAAGTTGTCAAAGTAGGCTTTATTCTACGTTATAAATGCGTTCACTTCTTGCCTAAAAAATTAATGCAAATTTTTTCCTTTATGTCTGTTGAATGAAAAATAAGGCAAAAGCGAAGATAATATCACGAATTTTTTTATGTTTCAATGGGCGAGTTTTTTTATGGTGGTGTCTCTTACCGAAAAATATTTGGCAAATGTATTCTTTCGAAAAGGAGCAAAACAGCCTCAGGTGTTGACTTCTCACAAAGACCTAAAGTTTTTTACTATAATCATTACGTGCATATAAACGATACTTTATAAAAAAGAAACACACATAACAAAACCTCTCTATATAGAGACTCAGATAAATTACCATTAATGCTAAAAACGGCTTTTTCATCGGCGGTCCAACAAGTGAATAAATATTGGACCACACCTTTTCATAGTGTGAAATTTGTATGTGTGAGTAGAAAGAGACCAACGCCAAGATGTGTTGCTCGAGCTTTTAAATAAGTTTCGTGAAAATAATAATTACTATTAAGAAAAAAAGTTTACTTGTTTTCTATGCTTTGAATTTTTTTTTCTGTAAAAGACGCACCTTAAAAACCAATCTTAATATTATTTCCGTTTCTAAATCAAGTTTTACTCATTTAATACTATATTAGATAAGTTAAGCAAAAGCTTTAGTTTTAAAACGGGTTTTTCAAAAGTAAATAAAATACTTATTAATCTAATAATAAATTGATTGCTACTTTTATGATGATTTATATAATGTTACCCTTTAAAAACTCATAAAATTTAACTGAACTGAAAGTATTTAATATTAAAGATCTTTTTAGATAAAGTTTTATTATTATTAGTTAAAGCCTATAATTTTTATTTATGACATTAAAATATTTAAGACACTTCTTTTTATAATTAATTACATATTTAGGAATCAGTGTTTCTCATCAATCAGTATAGTTTGACATTTCATATAAAGTGTTATGAAATTAAAAATTAGTTCTGAAATAAATAATCAAAAGTCTTATTTCAATTTAAAAGCGAAAAATTAGAGCCCAAAAAATGATGAATTGAGATCACGATTTTAGTTCGCTTTAGAAATAATAGCATTACTATTATTGGAAGTTTAAAATTATTGAATTATTTTTTTCATTAATCTGGAATTTTTATTTAATTTTACGATTGATGATTGAGTTCAAAGTACTAAAAGTTGGTTTGGGAGCAGATGTTACCATCTTTTCATACGTACAGATTTTCCAATCAATTATCAAAAGTAGGCTTTTGTATTAAAATGGGAAAAAAGTTTTGCGCTTTTCAAACGCCACTTCAGCACAACATTGAATTGCAGTCTGTTTTTTGAGTGGATAATAATGTCTCACATTGAAAAGGATTATACCGGAGGATTGTGTGACTACTATACAACATGAACGATACCATACACATGAGTCTTTTGATATTCGCGACGACATCCTGTCATCAGACTATAAACTGAGATCATATAATAAAAACAGAAAAAAACTAATAAAGGCTTTGCAGCTCTAATTTTAATCTGCATTTCGGTCTCATTGAACGAAATCAATTTCAATATCAATCAGAAAGTTATACCGAATCGATGCGAGAAAACCAAGAAATGCCTCACAACTAAATTAAAATGAAAAAATAGTTTCCCTTTAGCCTAAATACGTATCATATATTGCAATCATGATCTTTCAATTCCATTAAGTATTTAATCAATTATTACTTGAATGGCTGACAAGTAAATTTAGATTAAGGAAACGCATCTCAAAAATTTTGATCAGCGATTAATGATTTTTAGGTTCAAATTCAATGTAAAATAACAGGCGAACCATGAAAGGGAAAGAGCATTACAACAAATCTAAATTATAGAATCGATGCTTTATTATTAAAAAATGAAAATCAAGATAATTGATAATTAAAATGCAATAAAAAATAATTTGATAAGAAGAGAAAATATTTGGCGGCCAAATAAAAGGATAAAGTAATCATTTAATAAGATCTTTTCTTTTTTTTAAAAAAAACTATTGAAGCATTTTCTGATTCAATGAGTTCAATACTTCAAAGTTTTAACAAAATGAGTTCAATTTTTTCTTATAATTGTATAAAATATCACTTTGGATAGAACTATAACATACTTGTATTTCATTCTCATGAAACTTATGTAATTTTTTACATATTCAGCTTTTAATTAGAGCTCAAAACTGAAAAATCAATAGAAAAATTAAATAATTTGAATCAAAAGAATTATAAGAATTATAGCAATCTTTTATTTAGATTACAGGAAACGAATCCAAGTTTAAGACCCATAACACCCCCACAACCTTTGCACACTTTTGAATGTAAATTTATATTACGCTTTTGCAAGCTTTGATTATACAGTATACTACTTAGAACTTAAATGGAGACCTTGTGACCACTATGGAACCGATTTGAAAAATATTTTTATGGCACAATTGTCATGTTATAAGGTAACTAAAAATCCATATAAAAAAGGCTGACCGGCATAAACGTAAAAAATATAACACATTAAAATTTTAATTTTCCATTGAAATGCATTAAATTCATTTAATAATATCATATGATTAAAAATACAGTAGTAATTGAAAAAGTTGAATAACTCGAAAGGTATTTGTTTTACATAAAATTTGTTTAAATCTAATTTTTCACTAAAAACTACGTATAAATCTTTAAATTTTTTAAATTTCGATCTATAAAGCTTTCAGATCTTAAATACCAAAAATGCTTTTTATAGAAATCAATTATTATGTAATTTTTTATATAAATTAACATCTGATTAACCTCACTCTTTTTCAATGGCAAATCTAATTTTTAATGTGTAATATATATGACGCTTATACCAGTCAGCCTTTTTATATGGATTTTTGGTCAAGTTATAACATAACAATTGGACCATAAAAATATTTTTAAAATTGATTTCATAGTGGTCACCTTCCCTTTTTACATGTCATTATTTTTTATTAATGTGCTTAATATTTTGAATGCAATTTTATGATTGCTTTGATTGAAGATTTTGAGAAAACACTGATTTTATTAAATTCTGAAGAATTTTTTAAATTTATTCGATAAAAACATGTCGTTTTAAATATGTTCAGTTAATATTTTTAGTCTAAATCCTAAATATCTGTTTATAATAACAGTTAAAATTGTGAAAAATGAGCTAAAAGTTCTTGTATCGCTATTAATTGCAAATAATTAATCAAAGCTTTAACTAAGTGTATAAATCGTTTGGATTCGTTTGCTTTCGAACTTAAATTTAAGGTAAAAATCATTAAACTTCACAGTGTTTTTCATGATTTATTTAAAATAATACCTGTTTCTAATACAAAGCTCATGTTTATAACTTAATTGATGAGAATTGTGATGGAAGTCACGAAATAATCAACATTTCTCCTGAAAATAGGTTTTTCTAATAGTATATGAATGAATAGCACTTACAAGAAAACTACTGAAATAATTGAGAGATTTGTCAGATATTGAAAAAGATAAAGAGAAAATATGTAACATTTATACAGTACGAGACTCTGTGAGAACTAACCAATAAATACTATAAATGGTATGCTTTTATCCAATTAACTATTACTATCAATATATTGCTAACAAGTAAACAGTGAACTTATCACATATTTTTTTATCTTAAAGTTATCTCATTTGCACTAATCTTTCTTTTGGACTATAAGTTTGTGAAACTTCAAAAATTTAAATTTTGCGAATAAGATTGAAAATCAAAATTTACGATTATTTATCTTATTATTCAACCATTAAAGAGAGGGCACGACTGTGTGATATGAAGAATACTTATCGCAGAACTTTTTCTTTTGCCATTAAATAGTTAAAAGGACTTTTATATGAATAGCAATAACAGTAACGGCTAAATTAGAGAATAAGCTACTCTCCCATAAACTCAATGAATACTCAATGAAAGCAAAAATGTGTTCCTTCTTATCATTATATTTTGTGTATTCAGTAATATTGGAATTTGAAAATTGAGAACAAAACCTAATAATGAAATGCTAAGGAATTTTGAGGCAATTAAAAGTGATAATTAAGATAACATACATATTAAGAAAATAGAATCTAAATAAGAATGTGAGACAATTTTTATAATTGATAAGTAGTTTGACTGACCCCACATTTAGCTCTTAACGATCAAAATTGAAAACCATTAGAGTCTATCAACTCTAAAATCATTAAATGACGATTAAGTAATTTTTTGTCATATTTAAAGACTTTTTTATTACGTCAAGCATTATATGTTCTTAAGGAATAATAATAATCCTTTCAATCCCTTGTAATCATTATATATTTGCCGACTTTATGTATAATAATAAAAAGATACTCCATTTGTCATCGAGAGGATCCACTATATCAATAAAATACTACTTAAAGGCGCGGTTTCAGACGCATAGAAAATTATTGTGATTCAGTTGGAGTACACTATAAAAATCGAAAGCCACCCACATTTCAGTTGAAATGCACTTTAAAGAACCTAAACTTTTAACAAAAAAATAAAGTCTTACATTCTTAGTGGTACTGATAGTAAAATTGTGCAAATAAATTGATGGTAATATCAACAAAGTTGGCGACAGATTTATTTCTTTTTCTCTCTGTCAGCCTTTAAGCCTACCGTAAAAGTTGACAAAATACATGATCCCATTAAATAGGTCTTAAAATAGGAAGGGGAGAGAGAGAGAGATTGGCTGACCCAAAGTCATCCGTTTTAAAGAAGCACTTTTGGGTCTATTTCTCGAATGTCTTCAAAGCCGAAACTTACATGTTTTGCAATGAAAGGAAATGTTTTTCAGTGGAAAAGGAGGTTTGAATTGTTTGGTATGTCTATGACTTTAATGTAAAACACGTGTGAGAATTAGTGGTAGAAATATGTTGACCACAAGCAACTCTTCGCCTCAATCCATGCTATCTGTGAAGTCTTAAAACTTTATTTTGACTCCAAGACTAATCATTAGAATCGTCTGAACAAAAATTTTTTGGTGTGGAACTCATATGTGTGAAAGATAGAGACAAACGTGATTACATTTCACGAAAAGCAAAAACCATAAGAACTTTGACACTTGAAAGATGTGGGAGTATTTCAATCTTAACGATATACGAGACATTCTAATGTGTGCTACAAGAGTGCAAATCTCGTGAACCAATACATAGAATAGATAGATATTTGTTTTCAACCTAACAGTCAATTCGTCGAATTATATCACGAACTTTAGAGATGTGATTGAAAAAAATTTTCAAACCTGCACATTAGGCAGCATATTATGGCCTTTTTGAATTCATTTTCAGCTTTATATGACTTGAGGCCAATTCCGCTTTATTTAAGTTTTTTAACTCACAAGTCAGTGAATCAGAATATGATAGTATTCATCAAATTCTCTAATCAAATAAATAAATAAATAAATATAGAATTCCATTAAATATATAATGTATATAAACTCATACTAATGACAAAATATTAATTATATTGCTATTCAATATTGAAAATAATAATATTCTGATAGAAATATGAAGAATGTTAGAAATTAACCTAAAGATACATTATTTCACAACAGAAAAAAACAATTAATTTGACATTCAAAGCATTATTTAATCTTAAGATTTAGTGTGAAAGTAATACCGATTCTTTTTATATATACAAAGTTAATTAATATATTTTGTTTACTTTAGTATTGATCATTATTTATTTTAATAAAATAATTGATATTTACAGCTACTTCAAAAGGTGTTATGGAAGTGCATATTTAATTTAGTTATAAGAAATATTTCAAGAAGAGGCGGAATTCGTGACTGATATGAAGCTAATGTTAAAATAACTTTTGAGAAATAAATTAATGATCAATATTTGCTGCTTTTAATATTTAGAATGGGCCATTAAACAGTTATAATCAAAAAGTTTAATTGCGATAAACAGTCATGATCTTGAAGTAAAGAGCATGAAAATTGCAAATTTAAATTCATTAAAAGGCCACACATAGGAAAAACCTTTCCAATTCATCAGAGTTAGTTTGGGTGGACGTGGGATGCAATGAGACACCATTGCGTTCAAAATATACAGGACTAATGCTTTGTTGTTAAAGTGAATAAGAAGGCGGCACTTTTTGTAGCATTCATTCAAATACTAGTTCGAAGTCTTTGCCAATAATGAATCACTGAATCACTAGTTAGTCTCTAATTGCAGAACATAATAGAAAAAACATTAATGACTAAAAAAGAAATTTTGAAGAAGTAATAAAAGTCTTAAAAGAAAGAAATTGTAATAACAATAATACTGTTGAGCACAAATGTGACCTCTCATAAGAACAGATAAACGTTTATATACAGTACATATTGTGAGAACCACTAAACACCGTACATAATATAAAAATAGTTTGAAGAATAATTTACTTCGAGTAAAAAAAATGAATGTCCCCATTGTTTATATACAGTAGTAAATCATTTTTGGCGATGAAAATAAATCGATGAGAAATACTTACTATATATAAGAGATAACTTCAGAAACAGACAGAAAAAGAAAATATAGTGAAAAGGATTTGCGATTTTTATGACTTACATCGCAAAGTGAGAGATTGGAGAAAAGGTGGCGCAAAGAGGAAATCCTTTTACTTAAGAATGCTTAAGATCTTCATTGATTCCGTCACGTTTGGCATCAGAGCATTTTTCTCTTTTATTTCTTTTTCTGCTCAAAGATAAAAGAGATCTTTAAGAAATCCTTACATAAGAAGGCCATCAGGTCGAAGATTTTCTTTGGCAAGAAAACAATCTCATTTGGGAGTAAAAATGGACAAAAGAAACAGAAACAAAAAATCTCAGTAAAGGATTCTTTTGATCGTAACCAATGCTAAGAAGAACAGCACGTCTACGATAACCTTTAGTGATGTATTAGTGGTGTTATTAAATAAAGTTGCAGTTTAAAAGTTACACTTTATCGATAAGATTTTTCTTATCTTAATTAAACTATTAATTAATCAAATTTCTGATGAAAACATATAAACTAAATCTTTTCTTTTTGTTTATAACTAAACTCAAACTTTAAGTAAATATTATGAGAAATATTTAAATTTTTAACTTAATTACCAAACGTGTAAAATATTTTAAATGATATTTTTAAAAGTTCAATAATTGCCTGCACCAGTATTACCTTTTGTGCTTCTATAGCATATCCTAATTGAACTCAAAAACTAGAAAAGTCCGGCTATAAAAAATCAATTTATGAATTGATATTTAAACAATTTCCTTGTTCTAAAAATTGCATTAATTTGTTAAATAATAAAATAATGCATAATAAATGGCATCACATAATCGCCCACTTCATACCATTTTTAAACTTATCTCAAATTTATCATTAATTTGCTTGCAATGGGAGCAACTTTTAATACATAAAGTTCAAAACGTCAAATAAGTTGCATCTCTTATGATTTATATTTATGAAAAGCACTTTTTCATAATAAGAAAATTGCATTTAAGCTCACTTTTATTCTTTTCTTTTAATCAAAAGGACAGATATATAATAACAGGAAGAATTTCGATCCAAAAAAATTAAAAGTAATTGCATTTTTATTGAGGGAAGCAATGTATTAAATTGACATAACTTGCACTTCAGTCCCTTTTAAAGTGTGAATTAAATATAAAGCGATATAAACACTCATAGACTTGAAGTGACTGTTGAAAAATATGAGCAAATATTAAGCAACTCTTACGACTCTTACTAATTAAAGCATTTAAAAATTTTATTATATTCAAAATTTTAAAAAAGAGAATTATGAATGTTATAAAATATTATTATTGTGACAAATCTAAGACTTTTATTGCACAGCAGTAGATATACATTATTCTATGAAGAGTTGATTGTATCGCTTCCCCAAAAGCTGCTTCTGTTAAAAGCGGATGTATTAATCAAGTGGTATTGTGCTGGATATGCTATTAAATGTAAACCTAATAAAAGTTGCATTTAGGGCCAGTCAGATAGTATTTATATACAAAATGGGTGTAACCGTACGACACATTCGGGATATTATCTATAGTGACCATTTGGAAAGAGTAACAATACACGACAGTATAAACATTATTAATGAGTTGCACGACAACAATACTGTATGACAATCGGATATAAAAAAGAAATGAGATATGAGGAGTGAAACAAAAGTTTAGAGATATATAAATATATCATTGTATATGAAAGTTTGTCATAATTAATAGCAAATGGTCTTATATTTATAATCAATGCTCTATTTCACACAATAAATTCATTATAATTATCATTTAATAATTCAATAGTGTGTTTCAACATTTAACTTATGGAAATATCAAATATTTGAATAGTTTAATGTATAAAATTGAGTTAACATTAGATATATTTTATGGCCTTTTTCTGGTCTAATAAGTTAAATGAAATAAAGAAGAATTGGTTTAAATTATATTCGACTATCAGCTAAAATAAACTAATAATTGAGTTCATACTTCAGATTTGATATTCTAAAAGAACATGTATTAATGTTAGGCCAATGCATTATTATTATTAAGGCTCAGTTATAGAAATATATTGAGTAAAATTCCATTAAACTAATAGACAAATTACTTTTCAAACAAACTGCTAAAAGCCATAAAATGCAATAAAACATTCCAATGATAAATGATTGTCAACTCAACAATAATCGCATTCAAAACTGCACTCAAAGAAAAGAAAGAAAAAACAATGGAACCGAACTTCGCAATAATTCCATATATCACTTTTGATCTCAATGAAAGGAAGACCTATTTATTATTATATTATTTTTTACTTAAAGTAATTTATATTAAACATCAAAAACGCAAAACAACACACACACACACACACACACACACACACACACACACAAAGAAAGAAATTTTATTAAAACATAGATTAGTAAAGTTAATATTGGCATACTTTCAAACTTTTACCCTATTATTACAATAGTATGAGAGAGAAGTGAGAGGCAATGCAGCTTTCAATATGAATTTAATGCGAATCACATGTTGCAATGGTTGTAATGGTTGCAAATCATTATTCTCATCATTAGCTTAGAGACATTTTATTAATGATCGCCGAAAAGGCCGAAAACAAGGCAAACAGCTTTACATGAAGAACATAGACTCGAGACCTTTTTCTTTTGCATTAGTATATGGGCAGATGCACAGGAAATAATCGATTAATTTAGCACTTTAGTAAAAAAGAAAGTAAACGAAAATCCAAAAAATGTTACTTAAGGTTCTGATACCATGTTATAAATGAAAAAGGGGTCGCATTTAATGATGTTTGAGGTAAAATATAATAAATGACTCTTAAGTATTAACTTCAGTCGTAAAAATTTCCTCAATTATATCAATTTTATGTTTTTATTTAAGACTTTAACATAAATTTGCACAAAATTATATACAATTAAATACCCAAAGCTTTTAAGATGAATGAGATAATACAAATATCAAAATATTTTTGCGACAATTACAAAGATATATGAGTTTTAAAGTAAACATTTCAAGACATTTCAATTTCGATTTAATAAGCAATAAGTTATGATGAAAAATATGTGTTTCAAACTTTCATTGCATTAACGCTAAAAATAGATTTCAGGGAAAACTCAATTGACAGAAATTTATAAAATTATTAGTTTTAATTTGTACAAAAGCATAATTAACTGTGTTTACAAACTCTAGCAGTCAAACAGATTGGAATTAAGAAAAAGGTTTGTACTGTAAAATCGATTTGAAGCTTCAATTCTAGCAAATACAAAATGCAATTAAGAGCAAATGTAACTTTTAGCTAATGATATTTATTTTCGCTTAAAGGCAGGCATGGATTTATTTATTTTCATTTTTATGCAAAACAAAGCTATTATGAGAAAATTTTGTTAAAAGACCTATTTGTTAAAGATTTATTTCTTTAACAAAACAATAAAGCTTTGAGGATTCGTTGTAATGATTTCCACATCTCTATTATTGTTTTAAAAGAACATTAATAACAATTTCAGTTCAATGTTTTTAATGAGTTGGTTCCAAATGTTAAACTTTTTCTATTAAATATAAATTTTATATTTTGTATCCCTTTCAAAGATGTGAAACTTTGATGTTGTAAAGAGATTCTAAAATACATTTTTTCATTTAAGAAATACTTTAGTCTAAAGGTTTTCATGGTCTAACTGACCCATGAGCATTCAAAATTTGACATTCATTCCTTTCTCAATAAAAAATGGAAAAATATTTAAAACAAAGTCGATCTGTAACTGTGCAATCTGTACATATTTACAAATGGGGCGTTCATAGAGAAGCTTAATGCCTATCAATATTCTTCAAGTAAGGTAGTGAAAGAGTTACAGGTGTCCAAGGTCATCGAAAATGATTTAAATTATCTTAAATAAGACGTCAGGTCGCGTAATGAAGGGTCCTACCCCTTGATTAGTTGCAGGGCCAGAGTTAACATTGAAATTTTTAAAAATTTATATCATCGATAGAGGCTCCAAAGCAGACATTCCAAGGAGGGTCAGCTCGGGGTTGACCCCGATCAGGATTCTCAGAATCTTGAAAAGTATACCTTGATCCGTCCTTTGATTTTTTCAAGTTTTATAAAAAATAAAATAATTTATTTTTCGTGTTATTTTTCGATAAGAATGTATTAGAAATTTTGGCGCGAAATTTTTTAAAAGAATTTTGCTGCCAAAACGCTTTTTTTAAAAAGCTGTAGTAAAAATTCGATGAGATTACGTGTCCAGACAAATCTTTGATAAATAAATGAAAAGATTTGGCGCGAGAATAATTTTTAAAAATATTATAGAGCGAAAGCGCATTTTTCAAAAATTAGTCTTAGAAAAACGACGATTTTTCCCGCTATCGAGTTTTCTTGGAAAAAATGAACTGATTTTTTAAAAATTTTGGCTTCACTCATAAATTATTGTTAACTAATTTCAAATAGATTTTAAATTTCAATTTAATAAAGAATTATTAACTAAGTTTTTCTAATATGCAAATCACAAACGGAAAATTATGTGCTACTTATTAGAAAAGGTAGACATCATGTGAGGTAAAAATCATTAGTGAAAATAGTATATACTTAGCTACTGCTGTAACTAAATTTCTTGATTAAAATTACTTAATATAATACAATATGGGCGTTAGGTATTTATTGTGCGCTACCAAATGCATAGTGAGTGACGAGCCCTGAGAAAAATTATGAACTGGAATCGGGTTTCATAACATAATTGATGATATGGCAACCGATTGCTTAGTTTTATAATAAACAAATATACTCATTGAGAGTAATAATTCTGTTCAGAGTTATATAAATCAATTGCAAAACATTAAAATACTTCAAAATTATAGCAAAACTTGAACAATAACAGAAAATTTTATATTTAACGTAAATTATTTACTCTATAATTTTGAGTTTTTGAGCAATTATTTACAGATATGAATTGAATCAAATAATGACCAAACAAGAAATAAGGATATATTGAGAAACATTTCAAATTATTCTTATTCTTTTATATTCTCGGCACAAACGCCAAGATTTGAATAAGATTTAGGTTAAGAAACTTGAAAAGACTTAAACAGGGATTTGATATGGATTTCATAAAACAGGAAGAATTACTGGTGAATACCTGTGACAAAGCTTCGCCTAAAAGCGAAATGAATGCAAAAGCGAGAGCATTGAGTGAGACACTTATGGCACCAAATTGTAGTGTGAGATATATCTTATTGAATATTCAGAAATCCTCATATTTTTCACCCCAAACATCACAGCTTGAATTCGTTTTCAAATGAAATACAATAAATGTCTTGAAAAATGCAAAAAAATATCTTTACATACTTCAAAAACTTATGTAAAATAAGTTTATAAGCAGATTATCGTTTGACAATACAGATAAGGAGAAGAACGACTCATTTGAATCACAACTTTTTGGGATCTAATTTTTTTCTTTATCCAACACTTCAAAAGGGATGGTATCGGTGTCTATCATTGCTGGGAGCGATTGGGAATTTGTCAATCATCGGAGTGTGCAATCATATGAAGTAATAGCACATAACAGAAGAAAAATATTAAAAATACAATACTATGCGGGTAACAGACAGTCGAAAGAGCAGGAAAACTTATACAACACCATAAGAATTTAACTAAAATAAATCCTCCGCCTCCTTCAAAGTGGGGATGAATTTTATTTTAAGTAAAATAGAGACCCAATTGTAATTTCACTGATGATTCTCAAAACTGATGCTTTTCGACACATTAATTATAAGTTTTTTTATCTGGATATTCACATATTCACCAATCGGTGAATCAAATTTTCCATTACTTTGAAAGTAAAAAGTAATAAAATTAAAATAAGAAAAATACGAGAGAGAGAGAGAGAGAGAGAGAGAGAGAGAGAGAGAGAGAGAATGATTTGGTTGCAAACCTGTACTCATCAATAGAAACCTGTTAACGCTTGTCATATGAAATTATCGGTCAAATAGCTTTGAATAAAAGTAAAATTTGGAGGTCAAAGGGCTTCAAAGTGTTCTAAAATATAAATTTTCTCTTTATATGAAAGGACATGACAAATAAAGTAAACGAAACCATTTGGTATTCATTTCACATTAACTGTTTATTCAATTTGAAAAATTGTTTGACTTTTATAAGACATTAAAGAGTCTAATTTATGATTATTCGAATTGAAATAAAATTTTATAGGTTTTCACTCAAAATATAAACGATAAGAATTAAGTAAAAGGCTTTAGAGTAAACAGACGTAAGAATATTAGCTAATAATTTGTCTAAGAAAATATGGAATAAACTATGTCTATGTCTAGTTGTGCGGGAAAATATTTTAAATATATTCGTGTAATTAAGACAATATAGGTATTTAAGAGAATTATAAGTCTTTCTCATAAAATCTGTGGTAAACCCTTTATACGGCTTTTATGATAAAAGAGTAAAATAGCTTAAACTTTATCTTAATTTAAGTTTTATCTCTTAAAAAGTAAATAAAGTGAAACTTACAAATTTGGTTGTTTAGAAGGTTTAGAAGAAGAAAATCTTATAGAAAACTAAGATTAAAGTCATTTAATGCCTTTAACTGCACTTATAATAGAAATGGCTGAACAAGAAAGTAAAAGTTTCTATTTGTGAGTTCAATCGCAAATTACATTTTTATAATTTCCTTCCCTGCAGTCACTCCAGCAAACATCGAACTCAGAACTGGTGGAAATAAACTGTCATTAATCAATGCTATCAATGACAAGTATGAGAAATGAAACGCTTTTAGGCAAATGGTTTAAAAAGTCTCATAGCTTTCATACTTCATGCATATCTGTTGCTTAATAATAAAAATGACTTAAGAAATCATTTCATTTATAGTCTTATCTGATGATTAGCTATTTAAGAAATCAAAAATATCAACCTTTTCGACTCCTATTTTGCAGAAATCCATTTCATTTAATTCACTTTAAACTATGGAAATTATTCAATTCATATAAACTTCAATATGTTTTCTCAATTAAACGTTTATTTGGTTTTAATTAAAAAGCAACAAAAATTTACGCAATAGGTTCAATATTTTTGTTTGTAGTCTATTAAATGGACTAAATTTCAGGCGAAATGGAAAATAGAAGCAGACTTTCATATTTTGGTTCGGATACAGTTTAATTTTTTTGACAGTAATCGTGATCAGAGGATTAGATTCTTTTTTATTAATAATTTAAAAGAAAATGTTATGGAATTTAATAAAAAATATAAAATAAATGAATATTAGAAAAAATTGATTATTCTAAACACGAATATTCTATTCCTTTCAAAAAATCGCCTCTTA
This sequence comes from Nanhermannia elegantula, assembly GCA_034699485.1. Taxonomy (NCBI): domain Eukaryota; kingdom Metazoa; phylum Arthropoda; class Arachnida; order Sarcoptiformes; family Nanhermanniidae; genus Nanhermannia; species Nanhermannia elegantula. Next base: position 24,275 of record JAQGCH010000185.1, read on the forward strand.
GAAATAAAGAACTCTTGAAAATTGAATTGAATAATATGGTTAAATGAATAAATTCTAAAATGAATGCATAATTTTACTAAATTGTAAAAGAATTATATAATAATTTAAAGTCTATATTAAACATTATTTTTATGATTGCTATAAAGCAAATTGACTCAACTCATATTTCTTTCATATAAATACTTAAAGTGATTCAAACAAATGAATCCAAATTTTAAGTAAAATAAAACCGATTGAATAATAAGAGACATAATATTCAAGTTTCAAAAAATAACTTTTTTGGTGTGATTAAAACTTAATTTTTCCCCTCTTCGCCTCCGATAATAAGTCTCTAACATCCTCTCAATTGAGTCCTATTTCTCTCTCCTTTTCATATCTATTTAGTATGCATAGTGTGTGTCACGTCAGTTCTCGCATTTGCCTTAAATTACTTATAGTGGAACTAAACTTTTCCTCTTATTAGTATCAGAATTTAAGTCATTCTGGCATTAATGTCATGCATATTAAGTTCACATTTGAATACCAGATAATAAGATACCACTAAACAGAAGCGATGATATGGTTGAGAAAAATGCAGAATCATATTCTAGTTAATAAACTTCAAGAAAACTTGATTAATAAATTAATTTTTTTCATTGATTTTGCAAATACTTACGAACAATTCGTAATTTTTAGAATAATTTGATAAAATAATAATTTAATATTGAAACTTAACAAACTTATAAAGTTTTAATTGAATAATATATTGATATATATTATACTTATTATGCGATACATATTAATAAGACTTAGTATAAAATGAAACAAATTTTGGTCAATTACGGATCTTATTTCTGAAAAAACATTTATATTGAAATACTATTGAGGAAAATCAATGACAATAGCTTTAGGCTTAAGTCCTTTTTTGACGTTTCAGTCATTCACTACGAGAGATAGACACACATTTCAGTCACAAATTCAAAGTGCCTTCAGTTTAGTGCCCGCATCTGTTGCCTAAATTAAACATTTAATGTATTTGAATATATGCTTCTCTAATATAACAGGACTTGTATAAGGGTTCATATATAAGTTATATTTGACTATCTGTGAAACGCATCAGCAAATGTGAAATACTACAGTCACGTCACATCTGGATGCAAATTGGGATACTTTTATGTATATATCTTACTCTCTCACTTCAAGTTTAAATTTTTGAATAGAACTGTTCTTTTTATAGTTTATTACAATATAAATTTTTTCTTCAAATTCACAGAACTTTCTGCAATCAATTATCCCTTTCTCCAAGGGTTTCGCATTTCGTTATCATATACCGCATTTAAAATAGTGAAAATATAGTTACAAAAAATTTAATGATTTAAATATTGGGAGAGAAAAGTGATAGAACAAGATATTTAAGATTATAATATGCGAGTCTTTTTTCACAAAAGTTCTCACAAATATTAGTTTAGAAAAATAGCAATTTTATAATTCATATACGACTAACAATAGATGTTATTAATAAGAATAAACGAGAAAATTATTCGCATGTCTAAAATTTTCACTAGAAATAAATTTTTGAATTCTACAAATAAATTATCACTTTTCAGATTTATTTACTGTGCCACTTGTTTCACATGCTTTAAAATTGATGCTTAATTATTATAAATATGTGAAAATGTCAGACCTCTCAGCAATTTCATAAACAAAAGCCTCACAATTGACTCTAACATATTTCAAATATTTAGATGTGTCTCAATTTCTTAGCCAAACATTTAAGGAAACAATTTCAGGACAATTTTTATTTTGAAATTTGTTAATTTAAATATAGTATAAAATGTAATCGTTATTTCTTTGATTTATTTTTAATTATTATATTCAATGAATGATTACATAATTCGTGATTTCATTGACATAACAGTAATTTTAAAGTATAAACTCAATGAGTAATTAAACATGTATTGATTCTGAGTTTTGAAGATTCGTATTTAAAGGCAAAATATTGATATTTCATTCAACTGAATAAATTGAATAAAATAAAACGCTACATAACATGACACGACACAAGTGTTAGGTCATTAGTGTTATAAAATTTTTGAAATCATAAAAAATTAAAGATTGGATATTTCATTACCACTTTAAATTTTAATTATAAAGGAGGAGTTAGATTGAGTGGATTGAGTCAGGAAGAGATGTAAAAGTTTGGAGTTTAGTTGCAGATCAACTGAAAAACAATAAAACAGAGCAAAAAAAGAACTAAGATTTAGGCTAAATTCCAAATAACATTGAATGTCACCGACCGAATAATGTCAGATAAAACAAACATTGTAAAGGAATTTAAATTTAGTTTATTCTTTAAAATCGTAAAAATGGATGACCAATTTTTTTATTTCTCTTCATTTTCTTCATACGAAAAAATAACTTATAAATAAATTATGAGATTAAAAAACCGGTCATTTAGCGTAAGTTATTATTATCTAATAATAATACTAGACTTATGCTATCTTAAGAATAACTTTGAAAGTATTCAACTAATTTCCTTATTTCCATTTTATTAAAATGAAGAGTTTTAAAATCAAATAATAAACATTTATAGAATTATTATGATATTAAAAAATTCTAAACTTAAACAATTTCCTTTATTATTAATAATTAAAATTTTCTCGTTCTTACATAACTTTAAGCAGTCATCAAATGAATAAATCGTAAGAGAATTTGAATTTTTTGTGCAAATTAGATATTGTATTGTAATCTCTAATCTCTGTTTCATCAATTAATCTGAGAGAGCAAAGCATCAACAATGAGGGCTTATAAAAGCGAATTAAAAGTTGGGACACTTAATGACTTTTGGCAATTGAATGCAATTGATGACAGTATAGATGGTATAGAATGGAAGCAAAACCTTATCTTCAAACTGGGAATTAGAAGGAAATACAGTAACGATTGAGTTGCATCAAAAAGCAAATAAAATGTCAACTATTGCCAAAGTCAATGAATCGAATGATAATTTCACTCATTTATTCTCTATTAGGGATTTCTGGAAATTGTAATTTAAGTTCATTTTGTTTTATAAACAAACATCAAAATAAATAAATTAATGACATATTTTTATCCAATTTCATAACATATAAAATATTGAAATACTTAAAATGTTAATAATATTGACAGTATATGATAAATACATTATTATGACATCAAATTTAAAGCTAAATGCTTAGAAAAATGCGAAACAAACAATAAAAAGAGATCTAAATATCTTTACTATAAATAAATGTAAATAATGTTTTTGTAATAGCATTAAAAATAAAAACATTGAGTCATGAACAACATGAAGACTATGAAGACTATATTGTTATTGGAATTATTTTTATAGGTACATAAAGTTAATGTTTAACTATTGTATAATAATTAATTGAATTCACTTATATTAAGAAACCTAAAGATCGATTATTTCGCTGAAACAAAGCAAACTTATTTCAATGCACTGGACTTTTCGGACACACTATACAATGATCTTTAGTTTTATTTCCTAAAAAAGCAAAATCTAGAGGAAAAGATATATCAAGAGATCTGTATTGCATTTAAAAGGCCTCATTGGCAGCCAAACAATAGTATTACTTAAGATAAGGCCAGCATTTTCCGCCATTTTTACTATCAATGAGACACAAAAGCCACTCATTCCTTCTTTTAGTTTATCTGATTGTGATTACAGATATCACAAATGGATGAACACATAGGGATAACTGAAATCTAAAGGGCGCAGAAATCCTATTGGCGTATTCGATAATTTAGTGACAATTTTCCGCTTATATAATCAAATGCTAGTTTTGGATCCATTCTTAGTAACTAAAAAGGTATTAATAATACACCGAATGAAACAAGAAAGGCCCCTATTTTGTGTATACAATTTGTAATTATAGCATTCACAAAGTGTGCAACAAATTCTTCTTTATCGTAAACTTATTTGATTGCGTGGAGAATAGAAGCAAAACTGTCAGATGAATATAATAATTATTATTGCTTAGAATTATAATTTAAAATGTCAGTTATTATATATATGTAACCGTCTATTTTCGGTTTTTTAGAGTTACCATTAAAAGTCTAATGACAAGAAAATGAAAATACTATTATTAATTCAAAGCTTAAGCATTTATATAATACTACTAATAATTAAGTATATCATAATTAACGTGTGTATTATTTATTTAAATGTTTTAAATGCAATTAATATATTAATAATTGTTTGGCATTTGTTAATAATAATTAACGAAATATCGAATAAACTCAAAAATTTTAATCAATTTAAGCTTCACTTCAAAGTAAAAGTTTTCAAAAACAACAAAAGAAAAAAATATTACTCCAAAGATAGCTTTCATAAAGTTATATGCATTAAAAAAAAGAAAAAATTATATTTATCTGAGGCCTTATAATAGAAGTTGTCAGTGCCGTAGATTTAAGTCTTGCGGCAATGAATTAATTCAAAAGCAATGATAATAATAAAGGCATCGAAGAGCAGTAGGAGAGCACCAGTCATTCCATTTTTATTGTTGCGTAAACTGTTGGCCAAAACGCAATCACATTTATTTATATGAAGAGTACTCTGACTTACAATTCTGTATATATGGCCACACTTTAAATATTTAATAATAGGCTTTTGCACTCAGGCTTTTTCTTTCTCATATAAGTTTAAACACAATTTTGATGTTAACATTAACATACCTGTCAATTCTTCGTTATATAGTGAATACTTCTCACAAAATTGTGGTTAAGTGTGCTCCTGATGTCTTCATAATAGTAAAAACTGAAAGATTTTCACCAATAATTTTGTTCACTTCAACTACTTTTTATTGAAAGTAAGAGTTGACATATGAGTAGGTTTTCAAAACTAACTAATGATGATTTGGATGATGCCTTCAATTATTATGAGCACAAACGAACACTCGTCTTCACAATTCAAAATCAATTTTTGTTATTTCTAGTTTTCGTTTTTTTTGCTTTTCAAATGTGATTTTTTATTATAAAATAATGAGTACTTTTTCAAAACAAAGTCAATAATGCTTTTAAAAATTGAGAAATTATTTTCGACGAAGCAATTAAATGATGAATATTTTGACGAATATTTGTAAAAAAGTTTAATTAAGCAAAGTTTGAAAGTTTTTCTTAAACTTAGTTTCCAATTAAGCTTTCCTATTGTTGAATGAGTTCAAAGTTCTTTGCACTTAATAATTAAAGTGGCGCTCAATCTGAAAGTAAATATAAAAAACATCAAATTATAATTAATGAAGACATCAAATGTATAAACAATAATTCATTTTTTGCAAACAATATAAAAATTGTTATTAAGAATCATAAAACACAATTTGAAATGATTTTTCATACACAGTAACACGCAATACAAAACTTTATTTAAGTTATACAATAGTATTATCCAAATGTGCAGAAATATTAAACAAGAATACGTGCCGCGAATAAGTCCTCTGTTTGTATAAGTAAGTGTACAGTACTGTACAATACTCTATGTTTTTTATTTTAAAAACGAAACATAAAAGAATCAAATTTTATTAGTATAAGTTGAGTATAAGTTGAGATATTTTGAACACTACCGCATCTCTTCAGTAACGCATCACAACCAGTTTGGACATAAAACTGGAGCTCATCGTACAGAA
>JAQGCH010000186.1:0-29853 GCA_034699485.1 Nanhermannia elegantula
AGATCCAAACCTTCGCGATATTTTGTACTGTAATTATTGAACTTAATCTCTCCTTTTTCAGGCCATTTCGCATTCGGTTTTGTGATTTCATTATACCATTCGGCCTGAATTTAATAATAAATGATTATTTAAATTATAGAAACAAATACTACATTAATTTTAAATTAATAAAATTCTATTTCAATTGAATACCTCAGTTGGGGTTTCCGTATATTCTATACACCTCTCAACTGATATGATATTAGTTTCGAGATCAGTAGTAGACCTGACAAACATTCCCAAAATACTTGTTATATTTAATGAATAACTTATTGCTAAGCCTGCAATCCCTGGGCTTAAACTTCTGCGAGAAATAACTGCAAAAATTGCAGCCAAAAAGACAATACAATATCCCAAAAACTCTAATCTAATTGCGAGCCATCGCGAGGCTGTGAAACTGGGATAATAACAAATATGGTTTTCATCAACTCTTTTGTTGGATTCCTGAATGAATTTATCTGAAACACCATAAGCTCTGATACTCGTGGAACCGTTAACTGTTTCACTGAAATGATTATATATCGGAGAACGAGATGTTGAGTCAATTCTCTTGATTTGACGCGAAGACGATATATAAATTCGTTGAAATAAATAATAAATTATAGCCAAAGGAAAAATTACTGTTAATATTATCGGTGTTTCGAGACTTATCATAGAAAAGGCGACAATAGTTCTAAAAAACTGCATTATTCCCATTCGTAAATTGAATAATAGAGACATATCTGCTGTGTCGATGTCTTTAGAAAATCGATTAAGGATCCTACCAATCGGTGTCGTATCTGTTTATAAGATAAATACTTGTATTTGAAAAATTGAACAAAATAGTTTTATTATCTTTAATTACCGAAGAAAGACATCGGAGCTCTTACTATCCTTCTCAACATGTTATTGTGTAGTATTTTTGCAGCTCTAATACACGCGAGATTTAAACTTATACTCGCAAAAAGAGTGAAAATTGCTTCCATTGTACCAAAACCTCCGTATACCCCAAGTCTTAATTCTCTCAGATCGAAGTTAGCAGTTTTGTTTGGGTCGAGTGCATCGTTAGCCCACTGACTCAACCACAGACTTCCGAAAACTTGCGAAACATTTGATGCAATGAATGAGAAAAGAATACACGAACAAAAAGTAACGCCAATAGTCTCAATATATTTCTTATAAACTCCAAATTTAACAGATCCTGTTTCAGAAGATTCAGCTTCAATCAGTTTACCGCCAGGTTTTTCACGACCTCTTCGAACATCTTTTTTTATTTCTAATTTTTCAACTGATTTATCTTTGTCTCTAAGACTTACACTACTTGGAGATCGTGCTAAAGAACGCCGTTTGGATCTATCACTTCCAGCGTCCGATACGAAAGATTCAGTCATAGACAGAGCCCTTTCTAAAATAGGTTTCACTTTATCCGCTATTTCTCCCATCAATTCCATGTCTTCTTTATCTATATCTGAATCCGATTGTTCAATAATATATTCGGCCACAAACTCAGCAAAGTCTCCTTTATTTGCAATGAGTTCTTCAAAGTTTCCACTTTCAGCAATAGAGCCATCTTTTAAAACAATTATATGATCGACAAAAGGCAGAACTGATACCCTGTGTGTCACTAATACTCTTGTTTTATCTTTAAGAACCCCTTTTGGACCGATTACATTCTCAAACAGTTGACGGCCAACGTGTGCGTCAACAGCACTGTATCAATGAAATAAATTTTATTTATAAGTCGTGAGTATTGGTGGGGGTTTTGCTTTGGTTTGGCAAAAGTGAACTTTTTTGCAACAATTTTTAATTTTTAAAAACTAATTTCATGAATAAAAACAAACCAAATTAAATCTACTTTAATGATGATTAGTTTGGTTGTGTTATATCTGGCCGATCGCTTGTACAGTAGTGCATGGCGAAGGTTAATAAAAGTATAATTTGTGATAAAAGGTCACTATTCCCAAACTCAAGAATATACGCCTCTATTATCACAGCCGTAAATGTTTATGAAGTTAAAAATTGTCGAGATTTTTACCTCAAAGGGTCGTCTAATAAGTAAATGTCAGCATTAGAATAAACAGCTCGAGCCAAAGATATTCTTTGTTTCTGACCGCCCGATAAATTGATGCCTTTTTCACCGATTTCTGTCAAATCACCTGCAGATAGTATTTTGAGGTCTTGTTCTAAAGCACACGATTCAAGAACTTTCTTATAAAAGTTTTCATTCAAATCACTCGCAAACAGAATATTTTGTTTTACAGTTTCGTTTTGAATCCAAGCTTGTTGTGGAACATAAGCTATACTTCCATTTGTGTTAACGGTTCCCTTTATTTTTTCCATATCTCCTAAAATAGCTGAAAGTAATGACGACTTTCCAGATCCGACCTGACCCACAACTGCCACTAATTTTTTCTTTTTCACTTGAAATGAAATGTTCTTAAGAATGGGATTTTCGCTTTTACTCCACGCAAAGGTTCCGTTTTCGATAACAATCGGAGTTTTTATATTTTCATTGTGTGAAATGGCGTTCTCATCGATTTCATCTGCATTTAAATATTTTTCGATTCTCCGAAGGGATACCAAAAACTGCATAACAAATAAATTCAATGATTATTTTTATGACTTATAACAGCGATGCTCAACACGTTGCTCGCGAGGCGTTTTTCTATTGAACACCAATTATTTTTTACGAACTATAATTTTAAGAGTTGACACCACATTATATTGAGGTTTAGTTTTTTTGGTATCAAAATTAATATTTCATTAATCATTTTATTAAATTAGTGGCCAAGGCTTTGATTAACAAATTGTGGCCCACAGTACAGATTGAGTTGAGTATCGCTTACTTATATTTTATTCATGTCGTAAAAACTTGAAACTTATTAATTAAGAAATTGAAATTACATACCATCGCACCCATAGATAAAATTATTGGCAAAAATCCGAGTGGTATTCCTAAAAAATGCTTTCGGTTAACCTTCAATTATAAGTTATTGTTTAAACTCACTTATTATGTTAAATAATGATAAAGAAACAAAAGCCCGGTTGGCATCGAGAATATTTTCAGATGATAGCAATACAAAAGTAGCAAAACTTGCTAAACCAACCTTCCAATGAAAAAAATAATTAATATTTTTTCATGAATTATCAAATCTCGACAGTAATTAATCTCACGAAAAAAGGCGCTGTACTGAACGTAAAAACCATGGCTGCGTTCAAATATGCCATTGTTTTCAGAGATATACACTCTTTTTCTCTAAAGCCTTGAACTTGATCTCTAAAAGAGTTTTCCCACGCATACAGTTTCAATACTTTGATACCATTAAGTATTTCATTCATGAGTTTAACTCTTTTATCTTTTTCTTTCATGATCAACATCTGAACGAATCTCATTTTTGTTGTGATGTATGCATTAAAAGGCACTAAAATAAGCATAAGAAACATTCCGGCCAGAGTTGCAATGCCTAACTGTTGCCACAACAGCACTAAACCAAGAGTTATTTGCAATGGAGCTGACCATAGATTGTTAAACATGTTGACGAACTCAACGATGCGCTGAGAATCGACTGACATTAGATTTACAATTTCTCCTGTTGTGAAATCTTTGCGACCAGAACTCGACAACTTTAAGCTCTAAGACAATGTTTTGAGAAATACCGGAAGTTATTATAAAATAAATGTATACTATGAGAAAAGTTTGATTTTTTTTTACAAACCTTTGTATAGATAACTGATATAATACAGGCTCTGATTCTCATAGCAATCAAACTAATTCTGTATTCATATTGACTATTAAGTAATGACTCAAACATAGGAGATATAAACATGAGTGAAGCGTAAAAATATCCTCTCCATGTCGGCTCATCATTGGTCGGAGACATGAATGAAATAAGTCTGTCCAACACTAAAGGATTTACGAATGTTAAAGTACTTGCGGTAAGTTTCAAAATAGAAACAAAAAGCATTCCCGGCCAAAAAGTCTTCAATAATGGTTTTAAGAGACGGACATCTGTAATCAGAGCCTCTCCTTGTGATGATCTTCTCAATGCATTTCCCTTTTCTTTCTCAACAGACGGAATCCAAACACTATTAAACTTTCTTAGAATATAAGCCGTAATATTCTTGTAATTCAAAGTCCACATGTCATCCGTGGTTAGCGGTCTTTTATAGCCTTTAAGGACCATACCATTAAACCACCAAAAAGTAATCTTCGATAAAAACGAAGCCGAATCTTCAGGACATGCTTTCTAATAAAATTAATAAATTGTCAGTTAATCTCAGTTAAAGCTATCGTCAAATATTTACTTACTTTATCTTTTGTTTGCGTAAAATCACCATTAATTGCATCAGAAAAGCACGAAAGCAAGAATAGTGCCACTAATATAGGATAATATATCATTTTCGATGTGAAAGTAAAATAATCAATTGATCCGCTAAAAGAACCCTAAATTTTTATGCAATTATTAATATCGATCAGTCTTTTAACTACTTTTCAAGTAGTTTTTGTAAAAACAAAATTTATTTACAGAGCTGTATATCATATTATGAACAGTCCGATAGTTAAAAGTGGCCCCAATCGTAAGCAGTAACCAGAATATGAAGACTGCACTCGAAGAGTGTATTCCATGCTTACGATGTACTTGTGTTAAAATCGTTACATATATCTTAAAATAAAATTAATATAATTTTCCTCTTTGTAGAAAAAGTTTAAAAAGACTTACAAAAGTTATGGACTTTATTAATGGAGTATAAAAATCGACGGGATATATAAAATAGTCATCACTATAATACTTGACCACTGCATGCATTAAATCAGCCAAACTTATTAAAAGTAATGCCAAAGAAAACAACTATTTTGTCAATTGAAAGAAAATTAATAAACGATTAATAAATGAAAGTTTAGTTATCGCTCACAATCTTAGCGATAGAAAATATAGTCCAAGGAAGAGATTTTTTATTATTGTCGGCATATATTTTGTAATTTTCATAAATTGATAATATCCATAGCAGGGCACATGGTGTCCAAACTAGCGCTGTCTCTTCAAAGCAAAACGTGAAATCAGGAAATGAATCTGTATTCCAAGATATCCCCCAATCCTAATGGGTTTTCAATAGAAATTATTTCTATATTAAGCATCAAATCACAAACTTTTGCTTAAATATTTTTAATAGATTTTCTATAACTCACCCAAAACTCAGAACCACAAAATTCAGACATTTCTTCAAAGAATATTAATTTATGTCAGAAAACACTTTATAATTTATTTAAATATGTGTCAAATCTTTAATGTTTAATATAATATGTGATATTAAACATTAAAATCATTATTCATTTGAAATCTATTCAAATATTATTACCTATAATGAGCTGAAAGAATTATTTTGTTCGCATAATAACTTGTCTTAAAAAAGTTTAATCTTCTTAATACTTATTTTGTTATTTAATTGAGAACCATCAGAACCAAAACACCTAATGATAGATACAAATAAATGTACTTAAATTATATACTCTAACAATATATTGTTGTGAGAGTTGACGAATTGCATCATTAGTTCAGATGTACTTAAAAACAAACAAAAGACTTATCGCTGTTCAAAGCGAATCTTTGTTTACTCTGAACCGATTCGCAGAGTTCGAAAGAGGAAACCCTATGTCAACCTCTACCGTATAATGACTTAACAAATTTTTAACAAATTGAACACCTATTCATTCAATAATTATTATTATTTATTCTTATGCAGTGAAAGTCTGATGAAAGGGTTTTTTACAAATTATTTTTTCATAAAATATAGAGTACAAGTATTTCTATATCAAGAGTTTAAAACAAAAGGCTTGACCTAAATCTACTGTATAAACAGCTTTACCATTAATATATTCATAATTTTAAGAGAAATTCTGAACTTAAAAATAGCAGTAATCAGAATATTTTGCATAGCTTTCAATCAGGTTTGCAATCAAAATATAGTAAAACAACAAACAATTATAAGCTAAACACGAGTTGATTACTTATCATTAGTTAGTATTAAAGTAGATATAAGTTTTCGCTGACTTGTGCCTCAGATTTCCTAAAACTCCACTTAAGGCACAAATGATAGGCAACAAATTGAATTGTTATTACTCTTCAAAGTCCAAAAATATGGCGTCAACAGCATTAAGAGGTTAAAAATTAAGTTGAAAACTAATCTGATAAAAAAGTTAGTTAACTATATAATAAATTTTCTCACATTCTTAGTATGCAAACAAACTTTTATCTGTACAAAAGGGCATTCATGTTACTAAAAACAAATTGATTTCAATTTAAATACTTACTTACATTCGAGATAATAAGTAATTATTGTAAGCACTCTATAAGTTAGCCGTTTATCTATCTTTTACTAAAGTAAACTCAAATATGAAAATCAAAAATCACTCAAAATCATGGTATGATTCACATGAAAACGAGTTCGATTCACATGAGTTAAAAGCTGGAACTTTTTCTTTAGTATTGAAAGAAATTTTTTCAATTTAATTAACTTTGTTTTAATGATATGGAAAATTAGACCAAACAAATGGGACAAACTTTTCAACAAGTATTTGAAGACTTGAGAGATTTTTTTCTAATAGCATCAGTATATCAATTGTGGTTTTAAACTATGCCTTAATTGTTAGTTATGAGGAAGTAATCATTAAATTGTTTCACATTTAAATATTTAAAGCACTTTAAATCTAAATCGCAGTACAGTATTGACAAATAGATGAGATCCAAAATTAATTAAATACCTGTATCAATAATTATGATAAAACGCTTACCTTTTTAGCTGAATCTTTACTGTTGAGAAATAAATATAAGAACTACTGAAGCAGTCTTTTAAACCTTTTGTGTGAAGTTATAATCAATTGATAAAATTTATCGAATCAAAAGGTGTCCTATAATCAAATCAAATCAACTTCCAAAACATAAGTGGCCTTAAATAGATCGCATGTATAGTACTATTGAGTCAATTATGAAATATAATGAATTGTCACTTATATAATAAAATACCTTTAAGAAAAAGTTGTCTTTTCTATGCTTTTTTAATGTATTTAAATATAGTTTGGGTCATAAATTTTGTTTTTTATAAAACTGTTTATAAAAATTGAATGAAGAGTGCAAATGAAATAAAATTTTTACAGTAAATCAATAATATATTGTATATCAAAATTATAAACTCATTTTTTATATATTTAATCCATTTTTCGCACAATAAAAATTTGAATGCAAAAAATTAAATTTTAAAATGGACCCAAAATCTTGCCATAGGACATTATTTTTCATACTCTTTCGACTTCTACAAATACAACCACATATTATGGTCATATTTGTGAGAAAAAGTGAAGAATTTTTTATCTGTGAATGACCTCAATCTTAAAAATTTTTAATTTTATAATTTGAATAATTGTATACTTATTTATTAATTAACATTTTTTATGTCTTTGTATTATTTTGGATTCATTTATACAACTTTCATACAAAATTTGAACTTGTTTTGTATTTAAAATTTTTCTGAAATGAGCAAGTGGCATTTTCTGAAATGGCATAATAAATGTACCAATTCAAGTTCATTTTCGATCAAATTTATATCTCTAGTAAGCCCTTTCAAATACCTTTAATTTGATGTATTATTTCTTAATATTGATTTATTAATTAAGTTTTATTAACACTTTAAATAAAATGAGAAATGAACTAAATTTATGACCCGAACTGTATCAAATATATTATATATTAATTATTTAATTCATATTTTAATTGAGTTTTTTAAGATTTGGATACTGTACACAATTGAATTCGCTTAACATATAACTTAAATGAACTTTTATTTTTATCGTTTATGAATATTAATTAATTGCCGACAAGAGCTACTTCTGTTTCTGTTACATTGATTGTTGATTGATGTGGAACATGAAGTTTATTTATTTTTTATTTTGTAACAATTTGTTGAACGATTTTTTATTTTTAAGCAGAAAATTAAAGTTAAATCTTGTAATTCAACCTGAATTGCGTATTAACCTTACGCTTATGAATAAAGTTTTTGAACTTATATAAGTTTAAGAGAATTGAACGTATTCTTCCATTACAATTAACTTATACTTATATAAACATATGAGAAAAGTTAGATATTTACACATTTATGTTGAGTAAAAATTGTATCGATCAGTAAAACATATCGAGTAATGAATAACAATACTTTATATCATAGTTATAACAAATGGTAAGCAAATGTCGATTTTTTAATCGTTCAAATCTTAATTATTTATTAACTTTCAATTTCAATTGAGTTCAGTTTTAGAAAATATTTTACGCGATTATTATTAATAATAGATCAAAAAAATTCTCAAAACTTTCAAATTAAAAAAAATAAACGAGAAATACATCGACACTAACTTTTTATAAAATTTTGTAAATTAAATAAAAGTAGAATATTATAAGTCGTTTATTGATGATTATTATCTCCGTCTTTGCTCGGACTGTCTTTATCAATAAAAGGCGTATTTGACTGATCTTCGGAATTGACATCAAAACCGTTCCCATTATTTGTTTGTGCCTAAAGTTAAATATTAATAAATTATTATTAGTCTTTATTATTACTTTATTCAAATTTTTGAGTTCGCTTATACAGTATTTATTCAACTGACGCTTTTTTGTTTAACACTGAAAAATATAACCCAATTTTCATGACTTTAATAACTTTTGATCATTATTATGATAACTAACAAAAAGATTTAATCACTTTTCTCACTAAAAAATATCAGATTTTCATTTCGACACATGTTATACTTGAATCGTTTCTTAACAAAAAATTTGATTCAATAAAATATTTTGTAATAAAAAACGAAAAAAACATTATTATTTGAAAATGAAAACTTGATTCACAATATACTGTAATACAGTTTTTTATTTAATTTGAAGCATTAGTTATGAAGCGTTATAAAACTCGATCATACCTTAGCCTCACTTCCTTTAGTAGAGACATCAATTTGACCATTTAATGCTTCATATGTTAGCTGAACATTGTCTTTGTCATTGTCTCTGTCCTTACTTCTACGCCTATTAACCCAGAAAGTGATTTGACGCGAACGAAGCACTAATAGGTAGCAACAAGACGCTAACAAAATTATCACTAATATTATGACAATTACAGCCAATATTCTCCAATTCAAACTTGATTCAGCCCTATTTGGATTCAGATCACACTCTTTGTCAAATTTGAAGAAATCATCGACTATTGAAAGCGGACCAGTGCAGGGCTTATTAAGTAATTAATGAAAAATATAATTAAATAAAAATGTTTGAAAACTTTTAATTGTGTAAAAGTTACTTCAGTTCCAAATATTGGGCAAATGTAGAAATTTTCCGACTGAAACATATAGAGATACGCGTCATCTAATGGTGAACCAGTGCTTATAAAATTAGCTGAATCTATGGGACCTTTGATATTACTAAAGGAAGATGAGATACTGATATGTCTCACTTCACGCCATTCCCCGTTTTCACATCTCACTGATGTATAGCTGTCTCCTATTATTATCAAATAGTTATTAATAGTAAGTTATTTATAAAATTAGTTTTCAAAGCTTAATAACATGTTTATAACTACCGGTAATTTTAAGTTAATTACCTTGAAATATAACAGCAATGGCTTCAAAATAAGCCATGGCATCGATTGGTTGAGACCAGTTAACAGAATGGGCTGCCTCAAGCATTTCCACGTCCAACAATTGTCTGTTCTTATTCCACTTTTGTTCTTCATATGTGCTAATAATGGTCCTATTATTCACATCCTATTATGAATTATGAATGAAAGCTCATTAGAATTATCAAACTTATAGTCAACATTATCTAAGGTATAAATTATTATCTCTTTTTAGTCGTGATTACTTCAGAAACACAAATCTTAGATAAAAATAATATTATCTTTAGATATTATCTTTCACTTTATCATTGTTTTAACTTTAGCTCAAAAGTGCTGGTAATGAAAAATAACCTGATTTTGTTTGCCATAAATACTTAAATAGACAATAATTAATGATCAATCGCTAGAAAACTAACAAAAGAGACGCCAAATGCCAGTAAAATAAATAGATATCTATTATTCAGTGCTTATTCTCCCGAAGTTGGCTCTGGCTCTGCCTTTTCAGCTCCGTATGAGATATTTCTATTATACATCAATTCATATTTAGTATATTCATCCTTCACATCATTTAAGAACGTGACTCCACTATTCATTGTTATTACAAATATATATAGTTAATGCTCTGCTAATCTTCAGAATTATTATTAATATTTGTTAAACTATTAGAGAGAAGCAAAGGTTAAACAATAAGTCTCTTTTGAAAAACTAAATTTATGAAGAAGAGTTTAATTTATATCATTATTTGCAAAATTTTTATTAATGGACTTATGATAGTAATGCCCAAAATACTTGGTTCAAAGGAAACTCTTATTCAAAACATTAAATTATTGATTGATGTCTAATGTTTTATTGATGGCATAAACTAGAGCTCAAACTAGTACCAGAACGTATTTTCCATTAAAAATCCATTTTCATGCATAAGTTAAGCATAAATTTTACTTTATTTTATTCATGACTTTCAAAACAGTAATTTTTATTGTTTTATAAATTGTTTGAAATGAACTTATGTTGAAATATATTAATTGGCCTGTCCTTCACTCAAGTCTTCAAATATTTAATAACTTAGTAATATCTAGTGATGTATCAGTCTTTGGGACTGAAACTGAAACTGAAATAGAAAGTTGAAACTGACCCAACACAAGTAATATCTGAGAAAACTAAAGTATCATATTTTCTTCTCTATACGAGAAACACCACTATAAGTACAGGTAACTAATAGAGGAAGTGATTAAGTATTCAGTGAAAACTCATGCAATCAAACTTTTGGCATATTATATATTTAACATTTTTTTGACATTTATCATCACATCAAAAATTAATTTTAAAATTCTTCTTTAAATCCGCATTAAATAGGCTAAAAATGTGGCACGACTTTGAAAGTAAGTAATTTCTAATAAAATTAACAAAAATTTCAAGGAAAACATCTGAAAGTCTTTAAAAACGTAAACAGCATTTGTGAGAAATATGTCAAATCATACCTATAACAAGTGACTAAAATACTTATAATTTATGTCTGGCAGATGGTTGTCATGATGTTTGCGAGCAAGAGATGGAAATAAATTAATATTAATTGAATTCCAGAAGTTACGCTTTAAAAGTTATTTAATAATCGTTTTTAATTAAAATGATTTAAGAAATAAGATTCTTCAGAGGTCTTATATCATACAGAAGTATGAGTTATAAGAGTGAGTGGGTGTCTCTCTTTTACAATTACATCACTCGCATGATTCACACAATTGAGTTATATTTTCCTTATTATTAAAGAAATATTCTTCCAATGAATTGCAAGCGAAAAATCAATAGCTATATAATTAAATTAAAAGCTCTAGAATTTCTCAATAGTTTGAAATAACTAAAAAGTTCTTAATAACTTTTTTATTATCCATTAACGTTTTTTATTACTTCTAAATATAAAACTAAAGAAATATAACATTGAAAACTCTATTTAATCAATACGGCATATTAGAGAACCAAATTGAATTCCACACGGAATGGAGTGCATGTGGAATCAATAAAAAGAAGTGGAATCAAATGGAATCAAAATTAAAAAATTGAGTTTATTTGGAATGGAGTATAACGTAGTAACTATAAGTTACCGGTATTCAAATAAACAAATAACTATTTTTAAATTAAAGTAAATAAGACTAAGAAAAACGAAGCTAAAAACACATTCAATATTATGAAGCACATTAATAATTCGTGACTTAGCGTCACAATACTCTAATACACTATAGAAACAGATCAAATATTATTAGCTATAAATTGAATGGAATGAAAAAATACTGAGTGAATGTGGTGTGGAAATGAAATTGGAATTTTACAACATTAGGTTCACTATTGTATTTCGCTTTAATGTAAAGCTGTGAAGTAGGCAACTGCAGTATTGCACATTAGAAAGTTAATGTATAACCTGAACAACGAAACAAATTGTAACAATGAACAAAAAACCAGTTAATTTTCTCATTGAAAAACAGTACGAGAAATAAATTATTAATGTGAGAAATTTTAATTATAAAATAATATTATACCATATTTCTAAAATGTATTACTTTAATTGTATTTTGAACTCACTTAAAGTTACTTTTAATAGCTTTTTAAACTAAGTCTCGTTAACATACTTGTAACTGAAATTAAAATAATAGACAACGCCTTTAAATACTATTAGTATAGTTTTGATTAATTTTAGAACCCGAGGCATTACTAACAAACAACTAATTAAACATTAAAGACTATAATAAATAAGTTTACATAACTTCAAGTTTCAAGAAGTGTTTATTCATTTTCATGTTTGCCTATCAATCACGCAATAGATTTGCAAGCCTTGGGCTATATTTTCAATACTGTCTATAGCTGTCTATTATTATTGTCAAACTCTGTCGTTGTATTATTTAATAACATACAAGTTTTTCCGTTCAAACCCATTCAGTGACACAATAAACAATTTAAGAGAACTTTTCATAAGCATATAAAGAGGATGAACGCAATTAAAAAGGTCTAAATACACTTTATGGCTGTGAATAGAATTTATGGGCTGTTGATGTTTATTAACTTATATCATGTTCTCATAGAAGAGAGAAAACTATTTATAAAATGTATTTACTTGTTAAAATAGTCGATAATTTTATCTGTTTTTAATCGCATGCCCTTAACTTTGAGTAAATTTAAAAATTGTTTAGCTTACAGCTTAATCTATAAGCTACTAACGTTATTTGGCATAATATATAGCTTTGTCTCTCCTGTCTGTCTATCTTAATAAGCAACGAATTAAAATTTGAATCCTTAATATATTTAATTTTCGTAATTATCTGATTGTTAACCTTTGATAAAACTCATAAAATTTTTAATTAGAGCAATGAATTTATAAATTTTAGTCAGCACTAAACGATTTTAAAAATCCTAAATAAGATTCTAGAAGTTGAGTGTTGACAACTTTTAAACTGTTTAAATAAATGATAGAAATCGATTCAATAAAAAAATCAATGAAGTTTGTTTCACAATCTCTTAACAGTAGGGTTTCGATCGAAAATACTTGACTTAATTTACAATTACAAGTCTTATATTTGTGATGACATTGTAATTGCAAAACAACTATCAGATAGTCATTGATTAATTTGTACACAAGTGTTAAAATAAATACAATTTATCAAAAAAAAGTATATATACCTGAGAATAAAAGACAATTTGTTCACTCAAACTGATACACTTTCCCAATTGTGCATCGCTTTTAATTTTTATATTAACCGCTGCCTCAACTCTATTCAATTCAGGCAAAAACTCGTTAATTTTTCTAGAATTTCCATGAATTGGTTTCTCATTTGGACTCAATATCCAATAGTTCTGACCACTGGCCACAAATAGAGATCCGTTTGTAAAATTAGTGATGGCATCGATGCGATCGATTGTATAATTGCAATGTGAAAGTGATGAAGAACTAAAACAATGAACACTATTCTCACCCAAAAAGTAAATGATTAGTAATAAATACAATTTAATATATAAGACAAACATTTTTCTTCAGTAACGGTTTACTTGAAATCCATTAAAAATCAATTAAAAAGTTACTCTTATTTTGAGGATTAAATTAAATCCAATTTATATTAAACTTGAGGCACAGCAACAGCCGTACAGCGTGAGGAAAAGATGGGCGCAATCGAGGCTTCAGTCAACTTAATCATATTCAACAGCACTGTAAAAAACTTGTAAAACAGTCTGAAAGACACGAGAGTATGTGATGCATCCCTACTATTGAATAGTTTGACGGTAACTGAAATCTCCTTGACTGTAATTATTGTGGAGTTGATTCAAGTGAATGCATTTGCTGTTTGTACCACAGCGTTTCAGCAGCGCTCACAAGGACACTGACAACTGATTCAATAGTGCTTTAATACCAGAATAAATGCGAAGTTTTTTTAGAGCGCTAGTGAGCCATGTTTTGCAACTTTTACTATCAATGTGTAAGAATATATAGTATATTAGCATGCTACTGCTGGATTTCACTTAAACTGTATATGAAATATTATATAAAAATAATTATTTTTAGTCACAAAAGTTTTTTAACACAATGGAGTGTGGGTTTAGTCTATTATTCCTAATCAATGTAATGAAAAATGTTGAGCAAGCTGCAAAAGTTTCTCAAAAAACCGGTGTTACAGCCTCATTGAGGATATAACTAAAATCTCATACAATGTATAAAACTTATGCACCATTCACTCAATTATTAATTAAATGGATATTCTGTATCAGTCTATTATTTTTTGGTTTTTAATTTTAATTTAAAATATATATGTTTTTATTAAAACTAAAAGTACAGCGTGTCAAACAAAGTTGGGTAAAATCCAGGAAATCTTATGGTCGTACTATTGATAACAATTAATAGTTATTTATATGATTTATATGAGTAACTAATTGAATAACTTATGATATACTCAATTTAAAATGCAATTACTTCTCAAACACTTATCCCACAGCATCTTTTCCGGAGTGATGACAACATATGACTCATAACATAAATTTGTGACCCACTGTACAGCAAATCACTTGAAGGGAAACAACATATTAATCAAAATGACAATAACTTTTTAAATTAAATTCTATTTAAAAAACTTAAAATAACTTTTTAAACACTTTGTATTATTGCATAATAGGTAGTGCGGAAAAAGTTGGCAAAGTTTTAAATGTTAGGCATCGCTTACACACGTTCTAAATATATTTATAGACAGTGATGAACGTGCTTGTGCTCACTTTTTGGTGGTCTCGAGCACTAAGCACTTACCGAACATCAAGTCGGCAAAGTTGGGTTTAAAGGCAAATTTGTTTATTTTATTTGAGCTCCAATTTTATTTGTATATACATTTGCTAATCATGATAATCACTAATGGAATACCATTTAAACATACTTTAGATATGAAAATAATGTTTTTAATATTAAAAAAACATTTATATAACATAAATGTGTGCATTAATAATATGAAAAATATGTAAACTTACTAAGACTTGGTGCTCGTGCTCGGGGTTCAGAGCTCGAGCACGTGCTTGTGATGGCTAAATAATAGTGGTCAGTGCTCACGCTCGCCATCGAGCACCAAATGCTCGAGCACTGAGCAACACTGCGTATAAATAAGTTTAGGCTCAAAGACATGCCAACACAGAAGCCTAAAAAAGTTTATACAAAGTAGAACTGTATAAAGATTACAGGTTTTCACCTTTTATTATCGTGTTATTAAATTTTATTTTAAAGTCATATTTCACTTTTTATTGTTAGAGCTCGTGTTTCGTGCATTTCTCTTATCAATTCATTGTCTAACCTTTAAAGTAAAGTTTATTGTCTGATTCTGAGAGTCATATAAAAGCATTTAATGCCACACATGAAAAGCCTATTTAAAAAGCAATTAACTTATTGTAAAGTAATTATCGTTTATATAATTATAATCCTTAAAGATTTAATTCAAAAGTTTGAATCATCGATAAAAAACCCTAAATTGTAAGTTACCTTCTATTTGGCATAAAAATGGTTTAGTCCTAATATTTAAGTAATGATTATATAATATAACATTAGAAATGTAGCGCTCTTTTGCCCTTGAAATTCGCATCAATGAATTTTGCCCGAAGGCATACTTTCTCTGACTCATTATTAATGAATAAAATATGCGATATAAGTATGAAAACCGATTTTTTTCACAAATTTGGTTCGTTTTTTAGATAAATGATATGAAATTTTGTACAATTTTTCCATCGATTGTATTTATTTTTCTATTTTATTAACTAAATGTATAACAAAATGAATAAATAGAAAATTTAATTTATAAATATGACATTTATATTTCAAATGAGATGTTGTATGTAAGGGTATATTCACAAGGATTTACAACTTTGTAGTTCATGATTTACATTAAGATTTGATTTTTATCTTACTATTAAAGAGGGAAACACTTCAAAACTTGACGAGTTTTTTCTTTTTAATCTAATTATACAGAAAAAAGTTAAATAGTTTTTATGACTCTGTTTTCGATGATTTCATTGGAAACTTCATGGAATGCTTGAATTCCTCTATTGAGATACGAAACGCCTGAATCTAAGCTATCATTTGAAATTGAATTTAATTGAAGCCCATTTTCTGTGATCGGCCCTCGTTTTCCTTCTTTATATTGAATGTAAATCACATAAACGGCAACACTAATTGCAACCACTGCTGAAATAGAGCCCACAATTATAAGTGGCGCTAAAAAGAGGAAACATTTGTCAAAAAATATTACATTTGAGATAAATTAATGCTTACAATAGGATCTCTCCTCGACTTGAGGGCTATTTGAAACTCCAAGTCTTGGTTGAAGTGTTGTCTTAACAGTTTTTCGGATAGAAAATAGAGGTTTTTTGGTTGTGTACAAAACTGTTTGATTAGAAGAGATATTATGTAAGAGTTTTGTTGTACTTTGTCTTATATCGGGTGCGGTCGACGTTTTTTTATTTGATGCTAATAAAGAAACATAAAGAAGTGCTTTTTCAATAAGAGTTCTAAACTTTAAGTATTAGATTTGAAGCCTTTATATTTTGAAAATAGAGTACTGTATACAATACAATAGAGTTTACATTAACTTAGAAGTAAATATAAATAACAAATTACTAAATTATATTAAGGTAAACGCACGTTTCAATTCAATTATATGTAGGGTGGCCAGACGTCCAGTTTTTGGGCTATTTTAAAAAAATGCAGTGCTTGGTTCCCCCTTTGAGTTTATTTGAAAATAAAAATTTATCAAAAATTATCCTTTGGTCCCCCTTTGGTTTTTTAAGTTGTCCAGGTTATGTCCAGCTTTGGAATCAATTTGACCTGGTCACCCTAATTATATGACATAAACTGACCAGCATTAATCAATTTTGCTTATACTGAACTATGGTATTAAATAAATTTAGTATTGCTCTGGACTTGTTGAAGAGCAGACTTGTCCTCTTTTTGGAACAACTATATTAAAAGTGATTCAAACCATTGTCTTTTTATTAATACATAGAATTTATCAATTAATTAGTTAATAAAAATTACTAATTAATATTAATTATAGGTATTAATGTTAATAATAAATACTATATTAAGCAACTTTGGGCAGACATCCCATTCAGCACAATAATTAGTTCAGAAATTCAAGAGCAATACAGACTACTTTATGTTTAAACTGGTGATAACTTAATTTTTAACCTATAATAAAAAACTATATTTGTTGCACGTCTTTTCTAATAAGAGTCTCGATTCAAGAGCAGAGTCTTAATTTTTCGGCATTTGATTCCTTAAAATTTTAGTCGGATTTTGGGACTTAAAATGAGGAGATTTGGGACAACTTTTCAGAAGTATGTTTGAATTTTTATTGAATACTTAAAACCAGTATGAGTTTTTGATCCATCTTGAAAATTAGAAAATTTTCTTAATAAAATGCTAAAATTTTGGAAAATTTCTAAAAAAATTAGGAAAATTTCAGATTTTTCATAAAAATCGCAAAATTAGGAAAAATTAAAATTTTTGCATTTTTCGGAAGATAAGCTTATTTTAATCTTTATTTCATAATCGGGACTCATTTTATATTTTTCGAAAGATTGCACGTTTAAAAAAATAATATTTCCTAAATGTGGAGACTCTGCTCACGAGTTTTTGAAATATAAAGAAATATAAGTTTACTGGTAATCATCAATTTAAGTCATGAAAATCATTGAAAGAAATTGCATTAAGTTTCAAATAATTAATGATATGTTAGATAATTGATTGCTTTATAAAAACTTTTAATGAAAATATAAACTCATCAGAAATAATATAATAAAACTCATTAATAAGTTAATTAAAGAAATAATAGTTAGTTGAGTCGAAACTTTTAATAAACAAGTTATTGAACAATCAATACATAACTAATTGGAAAGTAAAGTGAACTCTCTCTTGATTCGGATTCATTTATCAAAAATTCCTTATTCTATGCGATACTCACTTGGATTGCTTTGAGTTATTAATGGTTCAAATATTAATAAGACAGCTATTATTTGTAGTGTTGATAATAATAAATTCATATTAGTTTAAGTTAAACAAATGGACTGACACACAATATACCTATTACTCAATTAATTATTAGATTCAAATATGTTTGAACAGTCTGTGAGCCCATCAGTTAAATAAATAATCAATATAATCAGTAGGCGTTATAATCACAGGAGAACTAAATATTTTTTCGTTAAGATAAGTCTCATATGTTTCAAACTGATTGAGATCAGAGAAATCAAAACGAATTCCATATTACGTAAGTTTCAGTGGTGGTCAGGATTTTTATCTATGTCACAAATTATTTGTTTTGAAGATAATAAATGATAAATAAAATAAATCTAAGAATAAAAACAAAATCATTGAATAAATTTAAAATTGTTTATTGACTTATATTTAAATCTATTATTTAACTTTTTATATAATTATGAATATCTTTTGACAAACAAATTATATATTATTGTTAGAAATCAACACTTGTGTATCCTTTTTCAATAGCATCATCTTTATTGCATTCAAGAACGAGCACTTCATCTAATGCTATATCACTTGAACCTCTTGAGCCAACGACTCCTTCAAAAATGAGCCTAAAAGCTTCTTTTTGTCCCAATACAAGCTTCACTTCAACCCAATGGGGTCCCTGATTACCACTTACTTTCCAAATCGATTTCTCGCCGATATACAAACTCAAAGTTCCCAAATTTTCGCCCCACATATAGTAAGCGAAAGAAATACAAACGAATTCAGAACTTGAACTCAACTCTGGAGTTTCAATTTTTGCTATATCTCCTCTTCGTTGTGGTGCAGAAGTTTCCATAAAAATATAATGACCACGACTTGTCTCATAAGTATAATCTTCAACTGGACCCGTATTATCCTTAGGAGCGGCACCACTTCTTTGCTTCCAATTAAACTTACTGTCACTTGTTTTAGCCCAACCGCACATATCAGCGGTTTCAAAGTTGCAGTAATGGCTTAATTTATCAATACATAAGACTTCATGACCGGACCATTTGCCGTCATAACGACAGTATCGTTCACTGCTTCCGACTAATGTCAAACCAGAATCACATTCGAACTTGACGACTGAGCCAACATTGATATCATGGTTTTGTATTTTTCCGTTAGTTGGAGAAACAGGAGATGAACATTCCTTAATATCGCACTTATAAAGTTTATGCAACTTTTGCTTATCTAATTCGCTGACTTTAGTTCTTTGTCCAATACGGGCTGCATCAATAGTTTCACTTAAAGGCAAAAGAGTGGGCAGTGAAGAATCAATGGAGTAATCATGGGTTCCGTAATGCATAATAGAGTAATAATCATAGGGTTCTTCCAATAAGTCAACCAAATACGAGGGACGCTTTTTGAAGTTGGCCTGTGCTTCGGCTATTATGTGTTCAAAATAGACGTGAACGTATGTGTCTCTATCAGGTCGGGTGTGTTCGTGCCAAATGCCTAACGAGTGGATTAACTCGTGTATTATAGTGCCTGTTCCTGCTGTCAGACAAGCCGGCGATAAGCTTAAGTTTTGTGCGCCAGTCGTTCGACCGACTGATGAAAAGCAGCCATTTATCGGTTGAATCCAAATGTAGTCTTCATCATGAGGTTGTTCTGTTAATGGCTCGAATTTAACGCAAGTCTCTTTTTCTAATTCACTTATGGCATCTGTGATTAGTTTGGACGCCGATTCTGTGTAAAAATGGTCTATAAAATAGGGTATCTGACGCTTTAACCAAAGCCTATTCTTGTCAAATGTTGCCATATAATAAGTGCTTTTGTAGTCCTCATGAACTTGTGGACAAACTATATCTCCTTCCATCAGACAAATAGGTTTTTCTTGAAATACAGTCGAATTATTGGACGCATTTAAACTTTTTTGACTATTTATTGGTAAATTTATAACAACCTTTAATATAAATATACAAATAAAACTCCATTCATAAATAATATGATTCAACATCATTTTTAAAGACAATTTGTATCCTAAAATTTAATTTATTTTTGAAAATATTGTGCTAAACTTAATTCAATATTACAATATGTTAATTGCCTTATTCATTGATCTGTTAACTTATTTCTTATCAATTAACATAAGCTTATGAATACATTCATACAAAGCTATAGACTTAATGTTAACATTGAGTTATGAAATAATTATGCGCATTAAATGCTACCGGTACTAATTTATAACTTTATTGCCTAATTTCGATTGATAACTAATGTTACTTATCTTTTGATTAAGTCTATTATTTGTTTACTTCAGGTCTGGCAAAGATTTTGTTTTATTATTTAACAATAATAATAAACAGATCGATGACTTGGATTTTGATAAATACAGTATATGTTTATTATAATAAGTCTTATAAATCATTAATCAAATAAATCCTATAATTATTTATATTTATTCAAGTTATGATTAACTATGATTAGCTCACATTCATTTCATTCTTAATTAGAAGAGAAAAAAATTAAAATATATCAAATTTTCTTTTGCCTAACTATCACAACCTCAGAGATACTCATTATGAAAATAATTTTATAATAATTATTATACTTCGAGGCGAGTCTTAACTTCTGGTTTATAATTATTATATATTATTTTCGATTAAAAGTAATGCTTTACTCAAACTTTAGTTATCTAATCATTAAACTGCAACTGTTTAGACGAAATTATATTCAATTATAATAATAAAATGATAAAAAAATATTATAAATTTAATTTTAATAAATGGTTTGCAGTTGAAATCACGGAATTTTATTAAAATACTTTTCTTTCCTTTGTATTGCATTTAGTTTGTTGTAACCGTTGTAATAAACATGTTGGCTGTGGTTTCATATC
Source organism: Nanhermannia elegantula (assembly GCA_034699485.1). NCBI lineage: Eukaryota > Metazoa > Arthropoda > Arachnida > Sarcoptiformes > Nanhermanniidae > Nanhermannia > Nanhermannia elegantula. The sequence continues at coordinate 21,024 of JAQGCH010000186.1, forward strand.
TTTATTACGTTCTGTGAGATATGTCTTAACAAGAAAAGCAAATAAATATTTATAACAATATTTGTTAAAAAGAATGAATTCGAAGAAGTTATTTGAAATGCAAATATAAAATAAATTGAAAAATAAATTACTAGATATCTGCTCGATATACTGCAAAATCGTAGCATTCAGTGTGAAATAAAAGCTGAACAAAGTTCTTACTGTGATATTGATTGCAGAGATACTTTATATTGACTTACAATTCATAACATTTAGTATGTATATTAAGGTTACTGTAAGGTACATACACTACTTGAATAATGACTGTCAAACTGTGGGGCAGTGGCACGTTTGAGATGATCAATTTCAAAAATTAAAATACTTTTAATTTGAGTTTTTGAATTTACATACAGTATCAAACCTTTTCGTTTTCAGCTATTGAAGGATTGGAGGACTGCTGACTACGCATTTAAAAGCTATCAATCCACTAAAAATGCTAAATATCAGTGCTAGAGCTATAACAGATTCTTGGCCCACCTCTAACTGAGTTAGGCCCGAGCCTGGGATCTCATCCAAGTCACTTAATCCTTAGTGCAGAGCATTATAAACAGAACTAACTTTAGTTTTTGATAAATATAAAATATAATTCACATATAGTGAGCCACAGACGAAAAAAGTTTGAAACAAAACAGTTTTATCATAGAATTCACATACAATACTTAGCAATAATGACATCACTGATAAAGAGATCATTTTTATGTACTGAACACTAGTGTTTCCGAAATACAATATTTTTCTACTACTAATTTAGACAAAAGCCAATCAATAAAAGTCATTAAATATAATCTGTATTTTATGCGGGACTTAAAAGTTTTAAAAAATCAAATGAAATTACAATTAATAATTGAGAATTTGATATTAATCATAGAATTTATTAAATTTGAATCACCGAACTTGTAATTAATGTTTTACATGTATTATAACGGGATTCCAACATGTGATGGACTCTTAGTTTTTTTCCTGAATTAGTTATTATTAAACGCAAACAACAATGTTTTGCCTAATGTTTTGTCATCAAAATTAATGAACAGTTCGTAAAAACAAGTAATTAAATGAATGTCTTTCAAAAATTAAAGCAATTATTTATAAGTCATTCCCTAATATCGAGTTTTTATTAGTATCTATGGAAAAAAACAGAACTTTACAACTTATGGTTGTGTTGCAATCACTAAACAATTTCATATTACACACAAAGATAAGCATTTCTGTAACAGTTAATTTCAGGGCGTTTTGATTACGTCGCACAATAAATAATAATTGTTTTAAAGCACATATTATAAACAGTTTGAAGACTTAAATTAAATATTTATTAAATGGCAGATTACGGTAAAATATCAAATTTTACTTTTCAATAGACTTATTTAATTTTATCGACCAGATAACAAAGGACAGTCAGGTTGGGCACCTCCGCCAACTCATGCAACTCCAGCACCACCATATTCTCCTCCTGGTCAGCCAGGATGGGCTCCTCCGCCGCCTGGGCCTGCATATAATCAACCCGGACCTGGTTATGGACCACCACCAGGTAGTTATGGTACACAAGGTGGTGCTGTTATAATTCAACAGGTATACCAAATTTAAAATAGCTCTAATACTATGTAGTATATGAACACCTTATCAAACATACAAAATCATTTTTTTTAATGGAGAACTCATTTTTAAGTATGTTATAGAAATCATGCTTTAATTGTATGAAACACTTATTTATTGTAATATAAGTGAAAATCATTATTTTGATCAAAAACCTCAATAAGCATAAAAAAGTTATGAATCGACATATTATTAGGAAATAGACTTATGATATCATATTATCTGAAACTGAGTTCATTGAATTTGAGTAGATGTGAAAAATTAAATGTCATATTAATGAGTATGATAGATGTCATTCACAGTGATTTATAATTTGGTTAAATGGATCGAAATTGCAGTAAAACAGACTTCGATAATCTTATATATCTATATAGTGATAAATATAAATCAATTTTAACCAAAGCAGTGGTGTCAACGAATATTTAAGTGCCTGAACTTTTTATACAAAAGATCTTAAATGTTTAGCTAATAAATCAATTTTACTCAACTTCAGACCTATTAACAGATAAATATTTATATAGGATTTTCCCTAAATATTATTAACAGGATTTAAACCATATAAATATTAATCAATAAATTAATATATATTTCTATCATAAATAGCAGCCTGCACCTCAAACAGTGGTATTTGTCGGTAAGTCTCAATGTTTCAATTAATTCAAAAAAATACTTACCAACAAAAAATCTTAATTGTTGCAAATTCTTATTTAATAGGCGGATGTCCCACATGTAGAGTTGGCAGTTTGGAAACTGAGTTTACTTGCTGTGGTGAGTATTTTGTTATTATTTAAAAAGAGATTTGTATTAATTGAATACCAAAGTTTAGAAATTTCAATAAATATGAGATTTGATTGTAAGCTAATATTCAATTAAAAACATTTTGCATTTGAGAAGTTTTTTAGTAATTTTATGATTTCTCATAAAATACTGATTAAAGTATAAAATAAAAATAAAATAAATTAAATATTTTCCCAAATGCTAAGCCTTTGAGTTAATTTTTGTCATAAATTGTATAGAATAACAAAATATCTTTTTTTTAAGGAATTTTGTGCTGCATCCTCTTTTTCCCATTGGGTTTGGTGAGTCTTTATAATAATATTTGTGATTTAAAATTTTTAAATAACTAAAATATTTATAATTATTAGCTCTGCTTATTCTTAATGACTGAGAAACGTTGTACTAATTGTGGCGCATCTTTCTGAGAGTGAATAACAAGATTAATCGACTAATTTTTAAATAAATGTTTAACTCTGTTATAATTTAATATTTTACTATCAATTATGATAATAATTGTTAATTTTTTATCAAACTTCACAATAACTATTAATGAAGTGACGACTTCATTAAACTATCAGTGAATCAAAATATTTGCATTGCAATTAAGAATTGCTTTCTTATCGAGCTTTCAAACTTTTATAACTTTAGAAATATTTAAATTCAAACTTCAGGCCAACAGCACAATAATGTTACACAAATTTCAATACAAGTTCTCTAATATACAATAAATATTAAATAAATAGTTGTCTTTCATTCATTAGCTTTGAATTATTGAAAGTTCATTAACTCTCTTATTATCAAAAGTAAACTATTGTATTACGGATTTTCTTATAAAAATATTATGACAGCTGATTAGCGATAGATATAAAAAATATTCTATTTGTGAGTCTGACAAGAAATTTAAATATCTATCGTAAAGACAGTGATTGAGGAAAAAGTTTGAATGTTGTAAATGTTGATCTCAACTGAAATAAGTCGGTTCTATCTGTTATAAACCCGTTATAAACCAACTTCTCTTTTATTAGCGAATCCTTGTTTTTCAATTCAATTTAAAACTTTTTCCAGACCTTAAACTAGTTTTTTCTCTATTTTTGTTATCGATATTTAGAATTGTTAACTCATTTCCAGTTAAGAAAAATTGATTTAAGTTCTCATTACTGAAAATAATTATCATTTCCAGAATATATAATTCTTTTGCATACGAAAGACTCGTCACGTCGACATAGAAATACATTTATAATACAGTAGAAATATTGATCGTGTTTTGAGATTGTTTTTGATGTTAATTTATTCGATAATTTGTATTAAAAGTGTTAATATTTTCATAAAAATTAAAATAAAGATTTTAAATCTTGTAGTAAAATAAGGAAAGAATCATAAAATCATATTTGCTGTGAATAGATTATAGCAATAATGTTTGTTAATAACTTATATGGCATTTAATTTGAAATTTTATCAGTTATAATAACTCGAAGTTGTGACTATTTAGTCCTCAAATCTATTCACTGGCTTTCAAACCTATCAAAAGAATTTTTCAAACCAGTTAAAAACACGAGAACAAGAAATAGTGACAAATTGAAACTCGAACTTCCTTTAATAAAAAGTAATTATATAAAAAATCAATTTTCTACAACGGAGTTCAACTGTGGAATGATCTACCAATTGAATTGAGACAAATAATATTGAGTCTCTCCTTAGGAGAATTGATTAACAATTCTTTATTAACTTATTGTTTAGATTTTAGAATTATTTTATAATTTTTATTGTAGTGCTTTTGAAAACTGGTGTTCATTAATTGAACTTCCTTTGAAAGTTACAATACTAAAGAGCACTAATAAAAGTTATACATTCATTCATTCTTTGTTGAACCTTATATTTGAAAAAACATCATAAATGAATTCAAAAAATATATTCAATAGTAAAAACAAATAATTACATAAAAAAATATTCCAAATTGATTAACATTTCATAATCAAAGTGAACTGCTTTCAAGTTTATATCAATAAATATATACCGGTATAAAAAGTAAGATTTCAAGTTTAGTTTACATAACAGATTATAATGTTTATAAGCATCAATCACTAGGCAATACTGACTTATCGGATTACCAATTGAACTGACAGTGAACTTTTGTTCCGCTTAAAAAACTCATAGAAAATCGATTTCTTCAGTTTGATTGACATAAAAAGAATGCCTTAAATCCCAGTCAGAAATATGAGAGTTATGAACTTTTTAAAGTTTAATGTCTCTCATTAAAAAACGTTATCTTCAATATTAAAACTTATTGTTTTATGGAAGAGTACTTAAAATAGTATATTTATTTACTAAAATTAATGCAAGTATTCTTTGTCTACATTTATTAGATGTGTTTGTTTCTCATAAATAGATTGTAAAACTTAATCATGAGTTTGACAGTTAACACGAAAAATAGGTGACTTTTCATATTAAATGACACAACAGTTTAATAATTTTTTACCCTTTTATGGAAGAACTACACAAATAGTTAATATTTTTGAAGAATTCACAAAAAACATATTTATTCAGTTTTTAGGATCAAAACAAATTTATTTACAAAATATTAAATACTATTTTATCAACAGCATGAATACATTGAGTATAAAAACTTTTATCAACAATACAGACAGATTGCAAAGTGCGTATGTTTTTATAAATATGATACGGATATTAAGTGTATTCATCTGTATTTTCACTGCTCTATACAAAAACAATTTTCAAGCAATTGCTGTTAGACAGTAAAAATGTGTATAACATACGGGTATAAACTTGTATAATAAAATGTATTAAACGTTAAAAAAACATTTTATAATTATTTCTCAATAGAGACTAAAAGTTATAAAAAGTAATTTACATTTATTTAGTTAGAAATCTGATTGAATTACTAAATGAAGACTTAGTAATAGCCAAACAAAAGATTCTCACATTAAAGTCCATATGTGTAAATCCAACATTAGTGTAAGGTATAAGTAATTCGGATCAGTTCAATCATTTCAATATCTGTTAGCAATCGTACAATAAGAATAGGAATAAAGACTTGGCATTGTTGTTAAATACAAATAATTACTTTTATTCTCAAACTTTGTGCCGCATAAGGAATTCCTTTTCAGCCAATGAGACAATTTTCGTGAATATTTAGGATTAAATTCACAGGTCTGTTGGTGTTGTTTGAGGTCATGATAACTGACAATAGCTTTACATCCCTTGGACATGAACTGACACTTTACTCTCAGTTGATTTATTTGTTTCTTGAGGTGTTTTGGCGCTGACTTGAGTACGTGTCTGGAAATTCTTCGCCTGTCATGAGGACAGGTCGGTGTGTCATCACATTTGTTGATCCATTGATAGATACAATTGGCGCAGAAAATGTGTTTACACGTAGCTATTTGTATGGGATGGTCGTATACTTCTAAACATATGGAACATCTCAAATCGTCCAACACTTCTCCGCAAAATATTTCTGAATCGATACCCATTTTGTTAGGTTTATGATAGAGTACAACTTTTACAATTATAAGTAACATGCGATGTGTTCAGTAAGACTCACAGCAATCAAATAACTCATTTGTCTATAAACTGAGCTTAAATTGAAAGTGTTGTCAAACAATTCAATGACATTTAGGTATAACTTAATCTTTTATGTATTTTTTACGCAGCTATAGATATGACTGTATGACTGCCCGATAGCAGTCAATGATAGTGCAAATTTTCAATGTAATGGTACCATAAACTCATCATTCAATGGCGTGCAAAGAACTTAATTTTTAGTTATAGTCAAACACTTCTAGTGTATGCTTTGAAAAATAGAAAATAAATATTTAATTGTAAAAATTTTATGATTATAACACTGTCATAAGAGTTTGCTATTAAATGTTTCAATTGAGGCGTATCCTTGAATTTTGTACTTTCTTCAGTTCATAAGGATGTTGGGCATGCAATTTGTTCAAATTGAAAGCTCACCAATTTTAATATCTATATATAGAATGTTTTTGTTTATTATAATAAAAAACGTATCCGCCTCTGTTTAAGACATGTTGACAAAAAAATCCTCATAATTTGTTACGTAGATTAAGCAGAAAAATATTTATATGTTTGTGCATTAGTTATATGTTTAAGTATTACTGCTATTAAAGTTATTCTTATTTTTTTCCAAGAACATAACATTCGTTATTTAGCATTAAGTTTATGTCATTTAATTGATATGAAAAGTTTATCTCCATAGAGAGCAACTCTTAAAAGTTTCTAAAAAAAGTCTACATACTTGTCAAGAAATTTTCAGAACTCACTCCTTCTATAAGTTAATAACTTTTGATATTTTTTCGCAATAATTATTTGAGACATAAATTCTTATTTTTTATCCCAAATGAATTTGTTAGTCATTCGATTGTTTGACAAATTATTTTTCATAGGCAGCAAAGTTTGTCGAATAAATAAAAAATTTGTTGAACTAAATCTCTGAAAAAATGAAAAAGAAGTAAAAAAAGTTTATGTTATTGCAAAATATAAGCATATTTTTGTCTTTGAAACAATTGAAATGATCATAAATTACATAATAAGTAAAAGCATAAAAACGAGACTTTTCCATATAAACTATGATTTATTATTTTATAAAATGAATTAAACATGTTATTCAGCAAAGCGTTTATCATATTAAATGTTATTTTAACGAATAATATCAAATAAATGTTATCATTATTATTATGTTGTGTATTACTGTATGAATTACATAATAATTAGTAAGTTCTCCGCTCTGTCACCCTTTCCTTTATTATAATAAACTAAATTATGACATTTATTTTTGTTAAAAACATTAAATCAAATTACATCAGACTTAAGGTGACATTTATTTCCAATAAATACGTGATTGCAATCACAGATATCTCTCTTTTATTGGTTTGAATCTAATAAATTATACTTCAATTATGTGAACAAAGCTTTTATTTTCTTGAACTATCATTTCATTTCTCTAACTTATCATTTCAAAGGATTTTCACACTTTTAACTCTAATATGCTTTATAGCAGTGTTAAAAATTGATAGACTGTTGATTACAATTCTTATACTAAATTATATTAAGTTTTCCAAAGCGTCGAATTCTTTAGAAACCGATAGTGCAGTCCAATGAATCCATGCTATGTACCTGTGATGGCAATACTTCCTCTATACTGTCAGTAATGATAAGATTTATATTTTCTTTAACAATGATCTAACTTCAGATTTAGCCTAAAGAAGCTGTGTTTTTGTAGAGCGCCAGAAACCTTGTTTTCACCTTTAAATAAATATTAAACCCAAACAACTAAAACTGATTATACATTTGTATAAGAAAATGAGAAATTATTTACAGCTTTAAACTAAATTATATCGCCTTTTAATAGGCTTTTTCCCAAATTAGACTTATAGAAAAACTGAACTTATATTTGACTCCAAAGTGATTTACAGTATTCCGCAAAATGAACGCAGGATTATAAGGGAAAACAAGCTCATTATATTGGCCAAAAACTTGAAATATATATCAGTCTCTGAGTGCAAGACTAGCCTTTCGTGAAAATCAAAAATAGTAAAAAGTGTTAACGAAATTATTAGAGCTTATATTGTAATTCAGTCATAATATTTGAATCACTATTTTTTTAACTTTTATCTCTTAATAAAAGTTAAACTCTTACGAGGTATGTTCCAGAACTGTAAGTTTCAGAATTTGATGAAATTTGGTATACTTACTAAGTCGAATGTGCTGATTTCGAATATCGACATTATACGTGCCCAATCGAAACTTTACCCCCTAAAAGGGGTGGAAAATCCATTATTTTGGTGAATAACGGATACTAGCTTAGACTGGCTTCCCGGAATCCTACCCCAGTGTAATACATCGTTTGATTCAGCTTATCGGGTGGAGTAATAACATTCCATAATTGTCCACATCGAAGCAGAAACTGGCCACTTCTGGCCAAATTCCGAATGGAGTACGTTAAGTAGTCATAAAAATAGCAAATATTAACTAATAAATCATAGTGAAACATATATTAACCACTATTAAATATATTGAAATACATTTCTCATTAAAACCGACCTCAGGGTTTATTTTAATATTCTTTTTACGGTTACATAGAAATTTTCAAATTTCACATCTTCCAAATCCAATAAACTGTAAGTAAATACATAAAATTCAATATTATATTGAAATTGGTTGTTAATGGCTTTTGCAATAATGAAAAATAACCTTTTATGTATAAGATTTATATATTTTATTGGCCAGAAGTGGCCAGTTTCTGCTTCGATGTGCACAATTATGGAATGTTATTACTCCACCCGATAAGCTGAATCAAACGATGTATCACACTGGGGTAGGATTCCGGGAAGCCAGTCTAAGCTAGTATCCGTTATTCACCAAAATAATGGATTTTCCACCCCTT